>BPLR01004605.1:0-135886 GCA_021605095.1 Caerostris extrusa
AAAAGAAATTCCTTTGTGAAGATCTTTTAATGGAAGTGGCCCTCATTGATGTTTGTATGGAGATCGTAAATAAATTGATAATCTTCCATGCAAACAATTCTTAATGCTGAAACTTTACAAACTGGCCTCTGAAATACATTTTTTTAAATGGGAGCTTATTAAGAGAGAGGGTTGAAATTTTTTTCTAAGTTCTACAATAAAGCTCATAATAATATTTAATAATGGCACATATGATAGAATTTGTTCATTACAAATAAAGTCTGTAATATCAAATCAATCAGCTATCATCAAATTGAATGAACTTCATATTCATAAATGCTGAAATCTTATAATTGCTTTGAAATATAAAGATTAGCATTCAAAAGGGGTCAAGTTGAATTATATCTGTTCTTATCATTTGTTCTCTTTAACTACAAGTACTAATTGTTTTAGATAATTCAAGCACGATTTAATACGCATTAACTGCTTTGTTTCATTTTATCAGGTTCGTAGAATAAAAGGAATGTGCACAATGGTAGAAATTCAGTCTACATAATAATAATAGCATGAGCAGCGGTAAAATCAGGCTGGTGAAGCGAATTGAAACCAAGGACTATGGTGGTAAAAATCGTTTTGATAAAGATTCACACCACCAAGTAACTGCCCGCATTTACTTGGGTAAATATGAGGACCCAAAAACTCCACTGGATCGAGGATGCAAGATATTAACGCGTTTTTATGATCGTATCGCTGTCTATCTCAAACTGGCGCAGATGAATGAACGCCGTCAATAAGATTAGCTCCAGTCATCTTGCGTACTACCTGCGCACGAAATACAAATCAGACACGAGCTTAAATAAATGATGTCTTTGAGTAACTAGGCGACATCGATCTCCCTACAAATCTTTTTTGTTAATGAAATGGTTGTTAGTACATTTAGAAACTATTGGAACTGATTACATAACTCATGGCGACGGACTATTTTTGTAAATTATATATATATATATATATATATATATCTCATTGGACATGGATGAACCCAGTGTTTCCACTAATATTTGACATTAACCAGATGGGTGATGAGGGGGAGGACATTGCCTTCAAGGAGAAAAATTTTAGGAGTTGAGAAACCCCGAATGAGTAGCCTGATGAGGCTTTTTTATTGTCATACTTGTCATCAAGTCTACTCGATTCTACAGAAAGTATGCCACAATAGATTTTGTCCTAATTTCAATATGAGCCTTTTCCAGAAGCTGACATCTAGCTGCAAAATGGTATCCCTAATGGACCACAAGTTTGGTTTATTTTAACATAAATTCAAATATGACAGAATTGGCTGTGACTATATCCTTTTGGAAATAAAATTTGGAAGTATATAAAAATATCCTTGAGCGCGTTGCTAAAAGTAGAAAATACTGTTTTATGAAACTGTAGGAAAGATGATTTGCTACGAAATGGTATTGACCCAATAAATATCTGTATTCTGTATGGCCTTCTGTTGGTTCTTCACTATTCCCAGATCGTCTTCCTGTTACAGATAAAACAGATTGCGAGACATACTAAATCAATTACATTGTCCAGTCCTTGTTGATAATCTGATTAGAAATTCGATGCAGACTCTCAGGTCAATACGGAAGTGAAAGGGCGGAGGTCGACAGTGCTTTCTGCAAATTATAAAAACAGCAGAAAAATAATTCATTCTTCCAAAACGTTACTAGTACATCCTCATAAACCCTGCAAATTGAAAAAGTTTAATAACATTTAATTTAATTTTTTAATTATGATTTCATATAGCTTCATTTAACTATCATTGTGATTGAAGACAAAAACTATTTTACCAACAATAATATTTTAGATACAAATATAAAGCTCATTGTTTTATGATTATTATAAAATTGACATAACAAATTTGGTAAATATTCTAAAGATCAATAATAGTTTACTTTTTGCGAAAACTAATAGATTTATCCTTTTCGTTAATTATTGAAAACTAATAGATATTAATTGACCTCTTGTTATTGCATCAATCAAAAATTTGTTGCACCACTTTTATGGCTATTGAAGGGATTCTGCCTTTTTTTTTTTTCTAGTTTAAGCAAAAAATAATTTTATGTCTCTAATGATCTAAGTCAATACAGAGGAAAGGGCGGAGGTCGACAATGCTTGCAAAATTATAAAAACAAAAAAAATTAATTATTTTAAAACATTGTATACTAGTACAGCTTCTACATTAAAACCTGTACAACGAAAAATTAATAACATTTCATTTAATTATTTTTAAATATTATACTTTTACCATTATTGATCGCATACAAAATTACTTTGCAATAAATGTTATATTTACATAGTTATAATTGAATAATTTACTTACCATAAATTTATACATAATATATTTTGTTCTAATCCGTCTTAAAGATATGTAATAGGTTTTATTTTGTGAAAGTTAATAGATTTATCCATTCCATTAATTAATTAATATATTACATTGATAATTAACCATTATATATTTGCTATCAATTTATCAAAATGAGTTATCTACTCTACCTAAACATTGATGGGATTCTGTTCTTTTTTATCTAATGGCTATAAAAATAATTTTATGTCTCTAATGATTACTGAAAAATTAGGAACATCAAAGGATGGCATCCTTTTTTAATGAACCTCAAACCATTACCGATTACTTATAATCAATTTTTTTTTTGGAACAAGGAGATATATTGTGAAGAATGAGAGGGTTTTCTGCTGAGTAATTTTTTCGTAAATCAATTTTTTATTAATTTGTTACTTTTAATTTTAACTCTTTAATTTCAATTTAGATTTTGTATTTAATTTAAACTGCATGGAACTTATAATTACAAATCCTGATTTCTATTTTTTACAGATCTACTTCAGGTGCAACATTCAATATCCTCAGTGTAAGCTATGTATATAGCGAAACTCACAAATTAGAAAAGTGAACTAGACATACTTTTATTTCTTGTAGGAGTAACTACTCATACAAGAAAATTGTCTAATAAAAATGATCCAGGCTTTTCCTATACAATTAAGTAAAGACTAACAAGACTCAAAATAATTCTATTTGATTTTTAGTTTTGATTTATAGGTATTTATTTCTTGCTTTAACTTTTGTCATTAAATTAAATAATTTAAAAATTACCTGTTAATAAACTCTAAAATTCTTTTATAAAATGTTAAATCAAAAGCGTTCAGTTAAATTTAATTTTGTAGGCTACAAATTTGTAAGTTATGAGATTTATTGCATATAATTATGTATACAGACAAATATAATAATAGTAGGAAATTTTACACAAATCAACATTTTGAATATATTTTCATGAGTTAATATATTCATATGCTGAATGGCCGAGTGTCTAGTTCTCTGGCGATCGGTGCCACAGGTTTCGGGTTCCGAGTCCAGGCGGTGCAATGGATGTTTGTAGTGGTTGAAATTCCACTTTCAGCCGTTGGTACCGGTCTCATATGACTGTAGAGCGTCACGGAGCCAAGTCAGACTTTTACCTACGGATGCTAAGGGCCCTTCAAAACCGTAAGTCCGGTTTCATATAACTTTTATTCGTGGAGTTGTCAACCCTACCTTGTAAAAAGAAAATATATCCTGTCGCGAAAACTACTACGGCTTTGGACCACCATAAGTCTGTTGTGCCAATGAAGAACAACAATATATAAACTTCTTTTTTTGATCTTTTTTTTGTCTTTATATACAATACAAATCTTGATTACCAAATATAAAAAAAAATTAGTGCAACAAAAAACAATTAAATGGAAAAACCTTTTCTTTAATTAAAAGAAAATTCATTATCTAAATGAATTTCTTCTGTCTAATTACTTCATTAGCTAATTTTTATTTGAATTCTTATTAAGCACTTGATGCGGAACATGCTTAATTGCTGACCATGAATTACATCATGTCAACTCATCCTCTATCTTAAGTAATTAAGCAGCTGCATGTAATTATAAATAAAAAAGGAGGGACATTTTTCATACTTACTTGCAGACCACCATAATACATCTAAGCCCACGGGTGGTGGCAGATGCTTCAAAAGAAACAAATTTTATTGTGCTCCTGTCACCGTAAACGCAAACAAGCTTCAGTCGGATTTCTGTGCAAAATATTTATTCCTCCTTTCCAAAAGTTGTAGTTTGTTGTGTTTATTTAAGCCTCCTTTTGCCAGCTTCCGGACCAAGACGAATCATTAAGCATTAGAGCGAAGGTTTAGTCCGCTGTTGGCTTTGCTGTAGACACTGTTTCAAAACTCGATTAGATACGAAGTCGTTTGGGATGTTCAATATTTTGCCTCAAAAGTGGGACTATCTTGCGGGAGTTTTCCGGGTTTTCTCATTCTCGGTCTTAAGTACTTACGGAAGCAGTATGTAATTATAAAAAAATGAAGGACATATTTCATACTTACTTGCAAAACCACCATAATACTTTTGATTCCACAGAATGGCGGCAGAGTCTTCAAAAGAAACGAATTTTATTGTGCTCCTGTCATCTTAAGGTCAAACAAGCTTCAGTCGGATTTTTGTGCAAAATATTTATTCCTCGTTTCCAACAGTTGCAGTTTGTTTTTGTTTATTTGAGCCCTCTTTTGCCAGCTCTCGGATCAAGACGAAGAGATAACATTCTTTTCAGACACAATCGATAAACCTTTTTTTTTTTTTTTTTTATAGCTATTCTTCTTTTAGAATAGAACCCCCCAGCAAGATAGAAGGGCAATGACTGGCCCCCTTTTGTTTTTCGTTAAGTCCATGGGTTTATTTTCAGGGGCATAACGCCTAAGGAAACGTCTCAAACTCATCTTCAAGTAAAAAGAGTATCTCGCCACAAAAATTTTAACTTATTTCTCTAGCGAGCTTTGTGAGAAAGCATTTTGAATTTTCTTTTTTTTCCAATGTCTTAAAGGGTGAGTTGTTGCTTTATAAATATTTAAATAAGTTTAATTAGATTTACTATGCAATTTTTTACAGTATTTAGTTGTAAAGTATTATTACGTTATCCCTGTGGGCCACGAGTTGGGCTATTTTAACATTAATTTTTAATATAAATAGTACAGTTGTAACATGACAGAAGTGGAAGTAAAAATATCCCTAAGCGTTGCTAAAAGTAGTAACACTGTTGCAGATAAAGATGATTTGCTACTGAAATGGTATTGACCCAATAAATATTTCGTATTCCTGTATGGCCTTCTGTCGGTTCTTCACTATTCCCAGACGTGTCTTCCTGTTACGGATAAACAGATTACCGAGACATGCTAAATCAATTAGATTGTCCAGTCTTTGTTGGTAATCTGATTAGAAATTCCCGTGCAGACTCTCAGGTCAATACAGAGGAAAGGGCGGAGGTCGACAATGCCTGCAAAATTATAAAAACAGCAGAAAAAATTAATTCTTTTAAAATTATACAAAAAAACGACAAGAAAAAATTAATAACATTTTAAAAATATTACTAGTTTATTTTTTACTTTTCCTCTGACAAGAAGAAAAATTTGCCAACAAATGTTATAGTTACATAATGTCAATTATTTAAAAAATTAGACGTATAAATACAAAACATTTCTGTAATAGGTATACTTTTGTGGAAGTTAATGATTTTTAATTATTACTAATTGACCATTATACTTTTTTAACAAACAGAAAAATAATTAACAAATAGTTGGTTAACATAAAAATGAAAAATTTATAATTTGCATTAGTGCAAATTATTTAATAGTGCAAATTGTTTTGTGTTTATGATAAATTTGAACGAAATGAATTTGTTTAAAATTTATAAAAACAGCAGAAAATAATTAATTCTCTTAAAATGTTGCTAGTACAACTTCTGCATAAAACCTCTACAACGAAAAGTTTAATAACATTTAATTTAATTTTTTTTTAATTATTTCTAGTTTCATTTTAACTATCATTATTGATAGCAGACAAAACTATTTTACCAACAAATGTTATAGTTACATAGTGTCAATAGTTTAATGTGATTATTATGAAATTGGAAGCAATAAATTTAGTACAAATTATTCTAAAGATCTATAATAGGTTTAATTTTTGTGAAAGTTATTACATTTATCCTTTCCATTAATTAATTACGCACATTACTAATTGACCATTATATTGCGGTCAATTATCAAAATTTTTACTTTACGTAAACATTGATGTGATTCTGCTCTTTTCTAATGGCTATAAAAATAATTTTATGTCTTTAATGATCTCAAGTCAATACAGAGGAAAGTGCGGAGGTCGACAATACTTGCAAAATTATAAAAACAGCAGAAAAATAATTAATTCTTTTAAAACATTGTAAGCTAGCACAGCTTTTACATTAAAACCTCTACAACGAAAAATGTAATTATATTTCATGTAATTACTTTTAATTATTACTAGTATATTTTTACTTTTACCATTATTGATTGCAGAAAGAATTTATTTACCAACAAATGTTACATTTGCATATTGCCAATTGTCTAATTTACTTACCATAAATTTGGACATAATATATTTTCTATAACAAACTGTCCTAAAGATATATAATAGGTTTCCTTTTACAAAAGTTAATGGATTTATTCTTGCCATTAATTAATTACGTACATTGCTAATTGACCATTACATTGCGATCAGTTTTCAAAATTTGTTATCTACTCTGCCTAAACATTGATGGGATTCTGTTCTTTTTATCTAATGGCTATAAAAATAATTTTATGTCTCCAATGATTACTAAAAGTTGTGAACATCAAAATGAAGGCATCCTTTGTAATGAACCTTAAACCATTACCGATTATTTATAATCAATTTTTTGGAACAAGGATCTAGAAAATTAATTGCCAGGTTATGAAGAATGAGATATTTTCCTAAATATGCCCTTTTTTTTCCTAAATCCATTTTTTATTAATTGGTTCTATCTATTTTAACTCTTAGTTTTAAAATTAGACTTTTTAGACTTTAAATGAAGTAGTTAAAAATCAAAATAATTAAAAATTTTGGGATATCTTTAAATTATGTATTATATATAACTTTTTCAATGATAATATAAAAACTTTTTATATAAATCTGTTTTCAATAATATGTTTTGTTTTAAATATATTTTAACTCTGATGCATTTACATTATGTGTTAAGAATAGGAGCAGTATTTGCAATTATAGCCGGAATTAAATATTCTTTTCCTTTATTTTTGGTTAAATTAATCAGCATGCAACAACATAGCCGATCTTCATTGCTATAGATCTAATTCAGATTTAACATTCAGTATATCTACTGTAATTACTATGTACATAGTGGTACTCACAAATTAGAAAAGTAAACCAGATAAATTTTTATTTCTTGTATGAGCAGTTGGATTGTCTGATTAAAATGGTCCAGTCCGTTCCAATACAATGAGCAGATAAAGGCTAAAAACCCATAATACTCGATTCGATTTTATCATTGATTTTTAGATATTGGTACTTGCTTTACAATTTTCATTTTTAAAAACATTATTTTAATTTTTTTAAATTTTTAATATTTAAATTATTTTTTATCACTTTGCAATTAAATAATTTAAAAATTGCATGTTAATAGCCTCTAAACTTCATTGAATGGAAAAGAGATATTTATAAAATGTTAAACCAAAAGCGATTGTAAAAGCGTTGTAGGCGATTAATTTGGGAGTTTTGGGATTATATACCATTAGTAGGGAAAGCTTCAAACTCTCCTCAGTTCATTAGAAAATGAAGATACCCCAGCCTAAATATTCACGACCATGACTTCAAAGTACCTCAACTCAAACAAAGAAAAACCAGCGTGAAAAAAGGTGCTTTATTGGTTTCCCAGGCTTCATTTTCGAAACCTGGTGTTGAACACATAAACACACAAGCATCCTTACCACCTTAAACTGTAAGTCTTTCTAATTAGCCTAAAGGGAACAAACAATGACCATAGAGCCTAAAAAAACCAAACCAAACAAAACATGATGTCCGAATGACTAGTGCTCTGGCGTTGCCACAGACAGGTTCGAATAAAGTGGGACAATGGATGCATAGTTTGGAGTCCACTTTGAATTGTATGTACCGGTCTAACATTACTGTCGAACGTTGGATGTAAGGCTACCAACCCTAATCCGTAAAAAAGAAAACATTTCCTGTCTCAAAATATGGCAGCAGGCATTGGCCCACCATGGGGCTGTTGATCGAAAAATGTATATATAATATATAAACTATTTTTTAAATCTGTTTATTTTCCTCGATCCCCCTTTTTCTTTTGTTTTGATCTACATTACAAAACCTGAATACCAAATATATAAAAAAAGATAGTTGAGTGCAATAAGCAAGAAATGAGTGGAAAATTATTTTTAATTAAAAGAAATTTCACTATCTAATGAACTTCATTAGTTAAATTTTTACTTAAATTCGTATTAAGCACTTGATGTATAACATACTTAATCCTTGACCATGAATTACATCATATCAACTCATCCTCTATCTTAAGTACTTAGGCAACGGCATGTAATTATAAAAAGGAAGGACACTTTTCTTACTTACTTGCAGAACCACCATAATACTTCTGAAGCCCACGGAATGGTGGCAGAGGCTTCAAAGGAAACGCATTTATTGTGCTCCTGTTATCTTGAGCGCAAACAGGATTTAGTCGGATTTCTGTGCAAAAATATTTATTCCTCGTTTCCAACAGTTGCAGTTTGTTTTGTTTATTTAAGCCTTCTCTGCCAGCTTCCACACCAAGACGAAGAGATAACATTCTTTTCAGACACAATCAATAAAACTTTTTTTTTTTTTTTTTTTTTTAGCTATTCTTCTTTTAGAATAGAACCCCTAGCAAGATAGACGCGCAGTGACTGGTCCTTTTTTGTTTTTCGATAAGTCCATGGGATTATTTCAGGGACACAATTCCTAAGGAAACGTCTCAAACTCTTCTTCAAGTAAAAAGAATATCTCGCCACAAAAGGATTATCTTTTTTTTTTTTGCATTCAACTTGTTTCTGTAGCTAGCTGTGTCAGGCAAGATTTTGAATTTCTTTTTTTTTTTTGTTTTTGTATAATAAATTTAACGTTTAATAGCGTTAAATGAAATGGTTTCGTTTATTTCTCATGCCTTAAAGAGCCAGTTGTTGCATTATAAATATTTAAATCTGTTTAATTTGATGTACTATGTTATTTTTTATATTAAGTTTTGAAGTATCGTTACCTTGAGACATAAATTGGCATATAATTAGAAACCTAACGCATATGTGCATAAAAGAGGTTTGTTAGAAATTTAAAATATATGTTTTGTCTTTAAGTTAAATATGCTAATAGTGTTGGTAAGAATATTAATTTATGCAGCACTGTCCGCGGGCAGATTTATTTTTTTATAATTTTGCAACACCTGATTAAATAAACGTGTAATACCAAATTAAAATAAATATCCTAGTTAAACTGAATCTTAAAACTTGTATTTTTTTTTAAATTCTCGATTGAAAACCCTGCAATTATTCTGAATTAATTATTAGCTTTGCTAAGTAAACGTTGGAGGAATTATAAATCTATTGAACGAGAAGTTGTAAATGTAAAAATTTACTATAATTTTAAAAAAATATTTAAAATAATGTAATTATAATCCGAAAATTTATTAAAAGATGTACTAAAGTATATTTTATTTATAAAATCTGTTGGGAATATTCACTGCATCAGTTATTAAGACATTCTCCGTTAAATGTTAATAAAAGTTGTATTCTCTTTTATGGATTGAGTGTTGGTACAAAAAAAGTTTGTTTCCCAATACGGATACTAGACATTTACTAGACTTTATCAGTTGCATTATGTCTTCGTTCGAAAAGTGCATGGCAATTGGAAAGCTCTCTTAGTTGTCACTTCTGGTAGTCTAGGAGATCTACGTAAGATTAGGTTTTAAAAATTAAGTTAAGTTCAGGAATTTTGGTCGCGTATCTTTTCTTGGTTTCAAAACAGTTCAGTCAAGTGTTTGCAGAATGTGTTACGTCTTAACAGATATTGTAAGGATTATTGCTTCAGGATGATTAAAGTAGCTATTTCCTTAGATGGCCGATCTACAATAGCATCAGATTGCCAGTAAGATAACGCGTGGAAAGATTCATGTCAAAGACTGAGAATACTTCCTGGTCCAATTGGGAAGCAGGTTTATTCTGAACAACGAAGATGCGTAGAGCTCCATGATAAACTTAAAGTTTGTGAATCACTGGAGAGATTCTGCGTACTACTATAAATACCACTAAATATAGTTCAGCTTTAATATTTTCGACTGTCTAAATTCGTGGAAATTAAATTGGGATTAAATCTTGGGTAATTAAATCTTGGATTTGGTATTCCATGCAATATGTTATTAAAGCATGTCCAATGCTGGGGGCAAGCATGTGTCATAGTTCCTATATCTTTAAGAAGTACACTTGCTACTGTTGTTTCTCGCGCTAGCTTGTAGTGTAGGTCTGATTGTTAATGATACATTTTAATACCTACTTTTTGGTTGTTATCAACTGGTCCAATCTCCATTTTCTTTGCAGTTCTCTTATCCTCCAGATCTTTCCAAATCTAGAACTTTCTTTTCAATAGAGCATTTACAATAATAAATGCTTAAGGATTATGCATTATTAGATTATTCGATATATTTCTTTTTCTGAAATTGTAATGTATTTTTTGAAACCGTTCCTCAACTTTTATGCTTAAGCAGGAAAATAATTAAAAATAAATCACTTTTCGCCGTAATATATATATATATATATAAACAAAATACATCCCAATGTTATTTAGGATTCTTTCTTTAGAACATCATCATGATTAGCGCAACAGCCCGCTGGTGGGCCAAGGTCATCTACCTACTGGCAGATTTCGAAACATGAGTTGTCTTCTTTTCATGGGATAGGGTTCTAAGCCCTACGCCTACTGCGAGTTGTTGCTTTATAAATATTTGAATCTATTTAATTCGATGTACTATGTTATTTTAATTTTTGAAGTATAATTACCTTGAGACATAAAATGGTATATAATTAGAAACTTGAAGACTATGTGCATAAAAGAGTTTTGTCTTGAAGTTAAATATGCTAATAGTGTTGGTAGGAATATTAATTTCTGCAAAACTGTCCACGGGCAGATTTATTTTTAATAGTTTTTAAAACATCTGGTTAAGTAAATATGCAGTACCAAATTAAAATAAGTATTCTAATTTAAATAACATTCAAAACTCACAACTTTCTTTAAAATTATTCAATGAAACGTCTTCAATTATTGTGAATTAATAGTTAGCTTTATATTTAAGTAAATATTTGATGAATTGGAAATCTACTCAACTTGAGGTTTTAAATGTAAACACGTACAATAACGTAAAAAAATAATTGAATAATATAATTTTAATGTAATAATGTACTAAAGATGTATTAAAATATATTTTATTTATAAAATCTGTTGGGAATATTCACTCCATCAGTTATTAACATTAAAGTTAGTTTGGTCCCGGCTCGTGAAATTATAAAAAAAATTATTATCTAAATGAATTTCAATCTAATTATTTCATTGGCTAAATTTTAATTTGAATTCGTATTAAGAACTTGATGCATAACATGCTTAACTGCTGACCATGAATTACATCATGCCAACTCATCCTCTGTCTTAAGTACTTTAGTAGCGGCATGCAATTATAAAAAAGGAGGGACATATTTCATACTTACTTGCAGAACCACCATAATACATCCGAAGCCCACGGAATGGCGGCAGAGGCTTCTTCAAAAGAAACGAATTTTATTGTGCTCCTGTCATCTTAAACGCAAACAAGCTTTAGTCGGATTTCTGTGCAAAATATTTATTCCTCGTTTCCAACAGTTGCAGTTTGTTTTGTTTCTTTAAGCCTTCTCTGCCAGCTTCCGTACCAAGACGGAGAGATAACATTCTTTTCAGACACAATCAATAAACATTTTTTTTTTCTTTTTTTAGCTATTCTTCTTTTAGAATAGTACCCCCAGCAAGATAGACGCTCAAATGACTGGTCCCTTTTATTTTCGTTAAGTCCATGGGTTTGTTTCAGGGCACAACGCCTGAGGAAACGTCTCAAAACTCTTCTTCAAGTAAAAAAAAAAATATCTCACCGCAAAAGGGAATATCTGTTTTGCATTCAACTTGTTTCTGTAGCGAGCTTTGTCAGGAAATATTTTGAATTTTCTTTTTTTTTTTTTTGGTTCTGTATAATGAATTTAACGGCTAATAGCGTAAAATGAAATTGTTTCATTTATTTCTCATGTCTTAAAGTGTGGGTTGTTGCTTTATAAATATTTAAATAGCTTTAATTCGATGTACTATGCTTTTTTACATTCAGTTAATCCGTAATATAAATAGTACAGTTGTAACATGACAGAATTGGAAGTAATTCCTGTCTGTATAATTTTGTATCTGTGTTTTTACATTCAGTTAATCCGTAATATAAAGTACAGTTGTAACATGACAGAATTGGAAGTAATTCCTGTCCTGTATAAATACCCTAAGAGTCGCTAAAAGTAGTAACACTGTTGCAGATGAAGATGATTTGCTACAGAAATGGTATTGACCCAATGAATATTTCGTATTCCTGCATGCCTTCTGTTGGTTCTTCACTATTCCCAGACGCGTCTTCCCTGTTACGGATAAACAGATTACCGAGACATGCTAAATCAATTAGATTGTCCAGTCTTTGTTGGTAATCTGATTAGAAATTCCCATGCAGACTCTCAGGTCAATACGGAGGAAGGGCGGAGGTCGACAATGCCTGCAAAATTATAAAAACAGCAGAAAAATAATTAATTATTTTAAAACAAGGATATGTAGCCTCTACATAAAAACTTCTACAATAAAAAATTTAATTATATTTCATGTAATTACTGTTAATTACTACTTGTTTCTTTTTACTTTTATCATTATTGATAGCAGAAAGAATTATTTTACCTACAAATGTGTATTTGTGCCAACAAATAGTGTCAATTGTTAATTTACTTACCATAAATTTGGACATAATATTCTTTCTAGTACAAATTGTTCTAAGATATATAATAAGTTTTCGAAATAATAGATGTTTACATTCCTTTTACATTACAAATTGACCCTTATATTGCGATCAATTATTAAAATTTGTTGTCTACTTTACATAAACATTGATAAATTTTGCTCTTTTCTAATGGCTATAAAAATAATTTTTATGTCTCTAATGATCACACGTCAATACATAAGAAAAAGGGCGGATGTCGACAATGCTTGCAAAAAATACAAACAACATAAAAATAATTAATTCTTTTAAAACATGTAGAGCCTCTACATAAAAACCTTACAACGAATAATTTAACATTTGATTTAATTATTTTTAATTATCAAAATTGTTTCCTTTTTACTTTTACCATTATTGATCGCGGACTAAATTATTTTACCAACATATGCTAATTTTACATAGTGCCAATTGTTTAATTTAGTTACCATAAATTTGGTCATAATATATTTTCTGTTAAAAATGTTCTAAAAATATATAATGGGTTTTCTTTTTGTTGAAAATAATGGATTTATCCTTTCCATTAATTAATTACGTACATTGCTAATTGACCATTCTATTGCGATCAATTATCAAAGTTTTGTTATCTACTCAACATAAACATTGATGGGATTCTGCTCTTTTTTCTAATAGTATAAAAATAATTTTATATCTAATTATTACTAAAAGTTAGGAACATCAAAATGATGGCATCCTTTTGTAATGAACCTTAAACCATTACCGATTATTTATAATCAATTTTTGTGAAACAAGGAGCTAAAAAAATTAAGTGCCATGTTCTGATGAATGAGAGATTTTCCTAAATATGTCATTTTTTTCTTAAATCCATTTTTATTGATTTGTTTCATCTATTTTAACACTTTAACTTAAATTTAGACTTTTAGATTTTAAATGAATATTTAAAAATAAAAATAAAGAAAAAATATTGGGAAAACTTTAAATTATGTATAGAATATAATTTCTGTTGTTGTTGTTGTAACCCCTTGATTTAGAATCCTAAACCAAGTCCAGTAGATCATGCAGCATCAATAGATCGTAAACGGTCCTCCCCTCATTCAACAGTTGCCTCACAGAGGCACCAATACAATCGATGAGATGAGAGAGGGAGACGCGATGGCCGAAAAAGAATGACAAAGGGTATATGTCTTCTCGAATATAATTTCTTCGATGAAAATATAAAAACTTTTATCGATAAATCTTTTTTCCAATAATATATTTTGTTTTAAATATATATTAACTCAGATGCATTTACATTGTGTGTTTAGAATAAGAGCAGTATTACATTTTTTAGCAGGAATTATATTGATTTACAATTATATTGATTTCCTTTATTTTTTCATTAAATTAAACAGCATGCAACAACATATCCGATCTCTATTGCTACAGATGTAATTCAGATGTAATTCAGATTTAACATTCAGTATCTCTAATGCAATAACTATGCACACAGTGATATTCACAAATTGGAAAAGCAAACCAGGGTATTTTATTGTATTTCTTGTATGAGCAGCTGGCTTGTCCGATTAAAAGGGTTCAGGATTTTCCAATATAATGCTCAAATAAAGGCGAACAACTCCATAAATAATTCTACTTGATTTTTTTATTGATTTATAAATATTTATTTCTTGCTATACAATTGTCATTTTTAAAAACCTTTTAAACCCTTTATATTATTTTTTATCACTCTGCAATTAAATCATCTAAAAGTTGAATGTTTAATCCCTAAATTTTATTGAATAAGAGATGTTGATAAAATGTTAAATCAAAGCGTTCAGTTTTATTTAATGTTGTAATTGGCTGGTGCTCTGACCTTCTGTTTCACAGGCTTCAGGTTCGAAACCTGGTGTTGGTATGGATGTTTGTGAGTGGTTCGGAATCCACCTTAAACTGTAAGTCTCGGTCTAATTAGCCTAAAGTGTGCAAACAATGACTGTAGAGCGACAAACCAAACCCCACCTGATGGCCGAGTGATTAGTGCCTCGCTGCCACAGGCTGCAGGTTCGAATCCAAAATTGGGACAATGGATGCTTTTGGTGGTTCGGAATTCCCTTTAAGCCGATGGTACCGGTCTAATATGACTATAAGGCGTTGAACATAGGGCAGAAAACCATACCCCGTAAAATGATAACATCTCCTGTCTCAAAATCTGCCAGTAGGCAGCAGGCTTGGCCACCATGGGACTGTTGTACGAAGAATATATATATAACATTTATAAACTATTTTTATTCCTCCCTCCTATTTTGTTTTTATGTACATTACAAAACTTGTTTACCAAATATATAAAAAAAAGTTAAATGCGAACAACAAGAAAAAGGGGAAAAATTATTTTTTAATTAAAAGAAAATTCATTATCTAAATGAATCTACTGTCTAATTACTTCATTAGCTAAATTTTCATTTTAATTCGTATTAAAAAAATCAAGGGATTACCCTTGATGCAGACCATGCTTAACTCTTGGCCATGAATTACATCATGTCAATTCATCCTCTGTCTTAAGTACTTATTCAACGGCATGTGATTATAAAAAAAAATGGAGGGACATATTTCATGCTTACTTGCGGAACCACCATAATACTCTGAAGCCCACGGATGGTGGCAGATTCTTCAAAAGAAACGCATTTTATTGTGCTCCTGTCATCTTAAGCGCAAACAGGCTTCAGTCGATTTCTGTGCAAAAGTCTTATTCCTCCTTTCCAACAGTTGCAGTTTGTTTTTTTGTTTTTAAGCCTACTTTGCCAGCTTCCGCATCAAGACGAAGAGATAACATTCTTTTCAGACACAATCAATAAACATTTTTCTTTTCTTTTTTTAGCTATTCTTCTTTTAGAATAGAACTCCCCCCCCAGCAAGACACACGCGCAGTGACTGGCCCCTTTTGTTTTTCGTTAAGTCCATGGTTTTATTTAAAGGGCATAACGCCTAAGGAAACGTCTCAAACTCTTCTTCAAGTAAAAAGAATATCTCGCCACAAAAGGAATATCTGTTTTTTGCATTGAACTCTTTCTGTAGGGATCTTTGTCAGGAAAGGTTGATTTTTTCTTTTTGGTTCTGTATAATAAATTTAACGGCTAATAGCGTGAAATGAAATTGTTTCGCCATTTCCCTTGCCTTAAAGGGTGCGTTATTTCTTTATAGTTATTTAAATCTGTTTTATTTCTACGTAGCATGTAATTTTTTACATTTATTTTTAAAGTATCGTTACCTGGAGACATGAAATGGTATATAATTAGAAACTGAAAGTATATGCATATAAAAGAGTTTTGTTTTGAAGTTAAATATGCTAATGGTGTTGGTAGGAATATTAATTTCTGCAATACTGTCCTTGGGCAGAATTATTTTTAATAAATTTGCAACATCTAGTTACAGAAATGCGCAACACCAAAAACAACAAATAAATATTATAATTAAAATGCACTTTCAAGCTTAAAATTTTCATTAAAATTATTGAATATTTTTTTGACACCCGACACCTATCGTATCGAGCGCTAGCCACCCTTCCATTCAGGCCCAAATTATTAAATATAACTCTACAATTATTCTGAATTAATTGTTAAGATTTGCTTTTCTGATCATGAATTACATCATGTCACCTTATCATCTGCCTTAATTACTTACTGAGCCGCATTCAATTATAAAAAAATAGGGACATATTTCACACTTACTTGCGGAAACCATACGTTGAAAAATTTTTAAAAATAAATGTGGAATACCAAATTAAAAATCTAATTAAAATAAATCTTAACATTTGTAGTTTTATTTAAAATTCTTGAATCAAAACTCTACAATTATTCTGAATTAATTGTTAAATTTGCTATTCAGTAAACATTTGATGAAGGATAAATATACTCAACTTAAAGTTTTAACTGTAAGCATGCACATTAATGTAAAAATAATGTAACGATGTAATTTTAATGTAAACATTTTTTAAAGATGTATCAAAATATATTTTATTTTTTTAAAAATCTGTTGGGATTATTCACTCCATCAGTTGTTAACTTTAAACTTACTTTGGGCCAGGCTCTAGAAAGCAAAGAAAATTCATTATCTAAATGAATTTCAATCTAATTACTTCTTTTAGATAAATTTTTATTTCAATTCGTATTAAGCACTTGATGCAGAACATGCTTAACTCCTGACCATGAATTACGTCATGTGTAACTCATCCTCTATCTTAAGTACTTACGCTGTGGTATGCAATTATAAAAAAAAAAAGAGGGACATATTTCACACTTACTTGCAGACCACCATAATACTTCTGAAGTCCACGCAATATTGTCGGCTTCAAAAGAAACAAATTTCATTGTGCTCCTGTCATCTTAAGCGCAAACAGGCTTCAGTCGGATTTCTGTGCAAAATATTTATTCCTCGTTTCCAACAGTTGCAGTTTGTTTTGTTTATTTAAGTCTTCTTTGCAAGCTTCGGGACCAAGACGAAGAGATATTCTTTTCAGACACAATCAAAAGACCTTGTTTCTTATCTTTTTTTTTTTAGCTATTCTTCTTTAGAATAGAACCCCCCAGCAAGATAGACGCGCAATGACTGGCCCCTTTTATTATTCGTTAAGTCCATGGGTTTATTTCAGGGGCTTAACGCCTGAGGAAACGTCTCAATCTCTTCTTCAAGTAAAAAAGAACATCTCGCAACAAAAGGGAATATCTGTTTGTGCATTCAACTTGTTTCTGTAGCGAGCTTTGCGGGAAGGATTTTGAATTTTCCTTTTTTGGATCTGTATAATAAATTTAACGACTAATAGCGGGAAATGAAAATGATTCGTTGCTTCCCGTTGGTTTAAAGAGTAGGATTTTTGCTTTATAAATATTTAAATCTGATTAATTTGATGTACTATGTTAGTTTTTACATTTAGTTTTAATTTATCGTTACCTCAAGACATAGACTGTAATTATAAACTTAAAATTTATGGTTAAATATGCTAATATGGTTAATAGGAATATTAATTACTGCAACACTATCCTCGGGCAGATTAATTGTTAATAATTTTGCAACATCTGGTTAAAGAAATATGCAACACCAAATTAAAATAAGTATCCTAATTAAAATAAGTCTTAAAACTTGCAGTTTTTATTTAAATTTTAAATGAAAACTGTTCATTTACTCGGAATTAATTATCAACTTTGCTTTTCAATAAACCTTTGATGAATCAGAAATTTATTGAACGTCAAGTTTTGCATGCAAACATTTACTATAATGTAACAAAAAATAATGTAATAATGTAATTTTAATGTAAAAATTTAAGATGTATTAAAATATATTTTATTTATTAAATCTATTCGGAATATTCACTCCATCACCTATTAACATTAAACTTATTTGGGCCCGGCATGTGAAAGAAAAAAAAATCATTATCTAAATGAATTATAATCTAATTACTTCATTAGTTAAATTGTTATTTTAATTCGTATTAAGCACTTGATGCAGAACATGCTTAACTCCTGACCATGAATTACATCATGTCAACCCATCCTCTGTCTTAAGTACTTACGCAACGGCATGTGATTATAAAAGGAGGGACATATTTCATACTTACTTGCAGAACCACCATAATACTTCTGAATCCCATAGAATGGTGGCATCTTAAGCGCAAACAAGCTTTAGTCGGATTTCTGTGCAAAATATTTATTCCTCGTTTCCAACAGTTGCAGTTTGTTTTGTTTCTTTAAGCCTCCTCTGCCAGCTTCAGGACCAAGACGAAGAGATAACATTCTTTTCAGACACAATCAATAAAACCTTTTTTTTTTTTTTTTTTTAGCTATTCTTCTTTTAGAATAGAACCCCAGCAAGATAGACGCGCAATGACTGGTCCCTTTTATTATTCGTTAAGTCCATGGGTTTGTTTCAGGGGGCATAACGCCAAGGAAATGGCTCAAACTCTTCTTCAAGTAAAGAAGAATATCTCCCCACAAAAAGGAATATCTGTTTTTGCATTCAACTTGTTTCTGTAGCGAGCTTTGTCAGGAAAAATTTTGAAGTTTTATTTTTCCTTTTCTTTTGTTTTGTATAATAAATTTAACGCCTAATAGCGTGAAATGGAATTATTTCGTTAATTCTCGTGTCTTAAGTTGTTGCTTTTTGCATATTTAAATCTGTTTAATTTAATGTGCTATGATTTTTTACATTTAGCTTGAAGTATCATTACCTCGAGATACAAAATAGCATATAATTAGAAATGTAATTTTTTTTTTTCTTGAACTTAAATATGCTGATATTGTTGGTAAGAATATTAATTCCTGCAACACTGACCTCAGGCAGATTTAGTTTTAAATATTCGGCAACATCTGGTTAAAGAAATATGCAAAACCAAATTAAAATAAGTATCCTAAATAAAATAAATCTTAAAATTACCAGTTTTTTTTATTATTATTGAATTAAAGTTTCATAATTATTCTGAATTAATTGCTAGCTTTGCTTTTATGTAAGCATTTGATGAATCAAAAATTTACTGAACATGAAGTGTTGAATGAAAAATCTTCGTTATTGTTAAAATTGTTATAAAATTTACTTTAAATAATAATGCAATACAGAATTTATAATGTAAATATTTACTAAAAAGATATATTAGCGTATATTATATTTATAAAATATGTTGGAAATATTCACTCTATCAGTTATTAGCATTAAATTTATTTTGAACCTGACTCCTGGCACAGTAACAAAGCGCGGCGTTGATGAGCATGTTGTAAACACTGTTTCAAAACACGAAGGGACACGATGGCGTTTGTGATGTTCAATATGTTGCCTCAATAGTCGGACTATCTGGTGGGAGTTTTCCAGGTTTTTCATCTTCTATCTTAAGTACTTACGCAGTGGCATGTAATTATAAAATAGGACGAACTTGCAGAACCACGATAATATTCTGACACCACGCAATGTTGGCAGAGGCTTCAAAAGAAACGACTTTTATTGTACTCCTGTCATCTTGAGCGCAAACAAGCTTTAGTCGGATTTCTGTGCAAAAATATCTATTCCTCGTTTCCAACAGTTGCAGTTTGTTTTGTTTATTTAAGCCTTCTCTGCCAGCTTCCGCACCAAGACGAAGAGATAACATTCTTTTCAGACACAATCAATAAACATTTTCTTTTTCTTTTTTTTTAAGCTATTCTTCTTTTAGAATAGAACCCCCCAGCATAATAGTAGTATAGGTCCTGGTTTCATATGACTATTGGGCTTAGAGCTAACTACCCTACTCCGTAAAACGAAAACAGTTTCTGTCTCAAAATCTACCAGTAAGCAGACGGTCTTGGCCCAACATGGATTTAATGCTCTAATAGAGAAGAGAATAACATATTTGATTTCATTTGAAGAATTTTCTGCATTACAAAACTTGATTATTAAATACAAAAAAAAAAAGTTAAATGCAAACAACAAGAATAAAAGGCGAAATTTTTTTTTAATTAAAGGAAAATTCTTTATCTAAATGAATTTCTTCAGTCTAATTACTACATTAGCTACATTGTTATTTTAATTCATATTAAGCACTTGATGCAGAACATGCTTAACTCCTGACCATGAATTACATCATGTCAACTCATCTCCAATCTTAAGTACTTAAGCAGCGCCATGTAATTATAAAAAAGGAGGGACATATTTCATACTTACTTGCAGACCTCCATAATACTTCTGAAGACCACGGTCGGTGGCAGAGGCTTAAAAAAACGAATTTTATTATGCTCCTGTCAACTTAAGCGCAAACAAGCTTTAGTCGGATTTCTGTGCAAAATATTTATTCCTCGTTTCCAACAGTTGCAGTTTGTTTTGTTTATTTAAGCCATCTTTGGCAGCTTCCGCACCAAGACGAAGAGATAACATTCTTTTCAGACACAATCAATAAACCTTTTTTTTTTTTTTTTTTTAGCTATTCTTCTTTTAGAATAGAACCTCCAGCAAGATAGACGCTCAATGACTGGTCCCTTTTCTTTTTTGTTAAGTCCATGGGTTTATTTCAGGGGCATAACGCCCATGGAAACGTCTCAAACTCTTCTTCAAGTGAAAAGAATATCTCGCCACAAAAGGGAATATCTGTTTTTGTATTCAACTTGTTTCTGTAGCGAGCTTAGTCCTGAAAGATTTAAAATTTTTCTTTCTTTTCCTCTGTATAATAAATTTAACGGCTAATGGTGTGAAATTAAATTGTTTCGTTATTTCCGTGTGTTAAAAAGGTTAATTATTGCTTTATGCATATTTAAATCTGTTTAATTCAATGTACTATGTTTTTTTAACATTTAATTTTAAATATATCGTTACCTCAAGACATAAAATAGCATATATTGAGAAACTTAAAGTGTATGTTTTGTCTTGAAGTTAAATATGCTAATATTGTTGGCAGGAATGTTAATTTCTGCAACACAGACCTCTGGCAGATTAATTTACCCAGATGTTAAAAAACTATTAAAAATAAATGTGCAATACAAAATTAAAATAAATATCCTAATTAAAATAAACCTTAAAAAATTATAATTTTCTTTTAAATTTATTGAATCCAAACTCTACAATTATTCTGAATTAATTAGTAGATTTGCTTTTAAATAACATTTGATGAATCTGAAATTTACTGTACGTGAAGATTTAAATGAAAAAAATACTATAATGTAAAAATGTAATGATTTTCAAAAAATATGTATAATAGATTTTATAAATTTGATTTATAAATAAAATAAATATTATAAATATTACAGATTTTATAAATAAAATAAATATTATAAATATTACAGATTTTTTATAAATAAAATAAATATTATAAATATTACAGATTTTATAAATAAAATATAATAATAAAGTATAAATAAATATACTTTTATTTAAGTATAAATAAATATACTTTAATAAAGTATAAATAAATATACTTTATTTAGTATAAATAAATATACTTAAATAAAGTATATTTTATTTATAAAATCTGTTTGAAATATTCACTGCATCAGTTACTAACATTAAATTTATTTTGCGCCTGACTCCTGGCTCAATAAGAACGCGTGCCAATGATAAGCATTAGGGCGAATATTTAGTACACTGTCGACTTTGTTGCAGACACTGTTTCAAAACACGAGGAACACGATGGCGTTTGTGGTGTTCAGTATGTTGCCTCAATAGTCGGACTATCTGGTGGGAGTTTTCAGGTTTTCTCATCCTCTGTCTTCAATATTTACGCAGCGGAATGTGATTATAAAAAGAAGGGACATATTTCATACTTATTTGCAGACCCCATATTACTTCTGAAGCCCAAGGATGGTGGCTAAAGCTTCAAAAGAAACGAATTTTGGCACCCCATTTTAAATTAATCTTTTTATAATATATACTGCTTTTTAAAACTCTATTTCATCCTTTTGTGCTTTTATCTACAGTATGAATCTTGAATGTGAAACATAAAAAAGTGAAGTGCTACAGGCAAGAATAAAGCAGAAAATATTATTTTGCTAATTAAAAAGAAATTTCATTATCTAAATGAATTTCTGTCTAATTACTTCATTAGTTAAGTTTTTCAACTGCAAATTTTTTTTTTTAATTCCTATTAAGAACTTGATGCAGAACATGTTTAACTCTTGACCATGAATTTCATCATGTCAACTCATCCTCTGTCTTAAATACTTACTGAGTGTCATGTAATTATAAAAAAAAAGGGGACATATTTCATGCTTACTTGTGGAACTACCATAAAACTCTGAATCCCACAGAATGAGGGCAGAGGCTTCAAAAGAAACGAATTTCATTGTGCTCTTGTCATCTTGAGCGGAAACAAGTTTTAGTCGGATTTCTGTGCAAAATACTTATTACTCGTTTCCAACAGTTGCAGTTTGTTTTGTTTATTTTAAGCCTTCTTTGCCATCTTCCGGTCCCAAGACGAAGAGATAACATTCTTCTCAGACACAATCAATAAACCCTTTTTTTCTTCTTTTTTTTTAGCCATTCTTCTTTTTAGAATAGAACCCCAGCAAGATAGACGTGCCATTACTGGCCCCTTTTGTTTTTCGTTAAGTCCATGGGTTTATTTTTCAGGGGCACAACGCCTAAGGAAACGCCTCAAACTCTTCTTCAAGTAAAAAGAATATTCTCGCCACAAAAAGGAATATCTGTTTTTGCATTCAATTTGTTTCTGTAGATAGCTATGTCAGGAAAATTTTTGATTTTTTGGTTCTATATAATAAATTTGGCGGCTAATAGCGTGAAATGAAATTATTTCGATATTTCCGTGTCTTAAAGGGCTAGTTGTTGCTTTATAAATATTTAAATCTGTTTAATTCTAATTAATTTATCTGTCTGTACTATATTATTTTTTACATTTATTTTTAAAGTATGATTACCTTGAGGCATAAAATGGCATATAATTAGAAATTTAAAATATATGTTTTGTCTTGAAGATAAATATGCCAATATTGTTGCTTAGGAATATTAATTTCAGTAACACTGTCCTCGGGCAAATTTATTTTTATGAATATTGCAACATCTGGTTAAATAAATGGGTAATACCTTATTAAAATAAGTATCCTAATTATAATAGACCTCAAAGCTTATAATTAATTTAAAAATTATTGAGCGAAAACTCTACGATTAATATACATTAATTGTTAGCTTTATTTTAAAAGTAAGTTTCTGTTGAATCATAAATCTACTGTACATGAAGTTTTAAATGAAAAATTTACTTTTTTTAATGTAAAATAATGCAATAATGTAAAAGTTTACTAAAGAGAAGTATTAAAGTATATTTTATTTATAAAATCTGTTAGAAGTATTAATTCCATCAGTTATTAACATTAAATTTATTTTGTACCGATTCCTGGCTCAGTAACAACGCCCGCCGATGGTAAGTATTAGAGGAGGTTTAGTCCTCTGGCAGCTTTGTTTCTGACGCTGTTTCAAAATCGGAGGAGACACGACGGCGTTTGTGATGTTCAATATTTTGCCTCAATAGTCGGACTCTCTGGTGGTAGTTGTCCGTGTTTTCTCCCATACGATATGCATATAGAGAGAGGCCCACCCTAAAAGTTCTCCCGGCAGGTACTACTCTCCTTTTCAGCGTCACAGAGCCCAATCAGACTTTTCACCTACATCATTCCCAAACTGTAAACCAACAACTCAGCTATAGGCATAGTGGTGTAGTAATAGTAGTAGATCCTGGTTTCTGTTGGGTTTAGGGCTGATTAACCTACTCTGCAAAAAAGAAAGCATCTCCTGCCTCAAAATTAACTGGTAAGCAGACGGCCTTGGTCCACCATGGATGTCTTGCGCTGATAAGGGAGAGAATAACATATTTGGTTTTTTTTTTAAAATTCTTTTGCATTACAAAACTTGATTAAAAATATGAAAAAAAGAGTTGAGGGCAACCAATAAGAATAAAGTGAAAAATTATTTATTTAATTAAAAGAAATTTCATTATCTAAATGAATTTCTGTCTAATTACTTCATTAGCTAAATTTTTTTCAATTCGTTTTAAGCACTTGATGCA
Organism: Caerostris extrusa; assembly: GCA_021605095.1. NCBI lineage: Eukaryota > Metazoa > Arthropoda > Arachnida > Araneae > Araneidae > Caerostris > Caerostris extrusa. The sequence continues at coordinate 24,450 of BPLR01004605.1, forward strand.
GAACATGCTTAACACCTGAGCATGAATTACATCATGTTCAACTCATCCTCTATCTTAAGTACTTAAGCAGCAGCATGTAATTATAAAAAAGAAAGGACATATTTCATACTTACTTGCAGAACCATCATAATACTTCAGAAACCCACGGAATGGCGGCAGAGGCTTCAAAAGAAACGAATTTTCATTGTGCTCCTGTCATCTTAAGCGCAAACAAGCTTGAGTCGGATTTCTGTGCAAAATATTATTCCTGGCTTTCCAACAGTTGCAGTTTTGTTTTGTTTATTTAAGCCTTCTTTGCCAGCTTCCGGACCAAGACGAAGAGATAACATTCTTTTCAGACAATCAATAAACCTTTTTTTTTCTTTTTTTTAGCTATTCTTCTTTTAGAATAGAACCCCTAGCAAAATAGACGTGCAATGACTGGCCCCTTTTGTTTTTCGTTAAGTCCATGGGTTTATTTCAGGGGCATAACGCCCTAAGGAGACGTCTCAAACTCTTCTTCAAGTAAAAAGAATATCTCGCCAAAAGAGTAATATCGGTTTTTGCATTCAACTTGTTTCTGTAGCGAGCTTTGCCAGAAAAGATTTTTGAATTTTTCTTTTTTTTTTTTTTTTTTTTTTTGGTTCTGTATAATAAATTTAACCGTAATAGCGTGAAATGAAATCGTTTCGTTATTTCCAGTGTCTTAAAAATGGGTTGTTGTTTTATAAATATTTAAATCGGTTTAATTCCATGTACTATGATATTTTTTTACATTTAGCTTTTAATATATCATTACCTCGATATATAAAAGGGCATGGAATTAGTTAGACAATGCTGCCCTAGGGCAGATTTGTTTTTTAATATTTTGCAACATCTGATTAAATAAATGCGCAATACCAAATTAAATAAAAGTATCCTAATTTAAATAAACCTTAAAGTATTAAAAAAAATTATCTACAATTATTCTGAATTAATTGTTAGGTTTTGCTTTTAAATGTAAACATTTGATGAATCTGAAATCTGCTGGAACGTGATGTTTAAATGTAAACATTTACTATAATGAAAGAAAAATTGTAAAATTATACTAAAAAGGTGTATTAAAGTATATTTCATTTATAAATTTGTTGGGAATATTCACTGATCAGTATTTAACATTAAACTTATTTTGGGCCGAGCTCCAAATAAGTTTATGCTTCGTGAAAGAAAAGAAACTTCATTATTTAAATGAATTTCAATCTAATTACTTATTCATTAGCTAAATTTTTCTTTAATTCGTATTAGGCACTTGATGCAGAATATACTTAACTCCTGACCATGAATTACATCATGCCAACTCATCCTCTGTCTTAAGTACATACGCAGCGTCATGTAATTTAAAGAAAAAGGAGGGACATATTTCACACTTACTTGCAGACCACCATAATACTTCTGAAGCCCACGGAATGGCGGCAGAGGCTTCAAAAGAAACGAATTTTATTGTGCTCCTGTCATCTTAAGCGCAAACAGGGATTCAGTCGGATTTCTGTGCAAAGTATTTATTCCTCGTTTCCAACAGTTGCAGTTGGGTTTTGTTTTTTAAGCCTTCTTTGCAAACTTCCGGACCATGACGAAGAGATAACATTCTTTCAGACACAATCAATAAACTTCTTTCTTTTTTTTTTTTTTTTTTAGCTATTCTTCTTTTTAGAATAGAACCCCATAGCAAGATAGACGTGCAAATGACTGGCCCCTTTGTTTTTCGTTAAGTCCATGGGCTTATTTCAGGGGCATTAACGCCTAAGGAAACGTCTCAAACTCTTCTTCTTCAAGTAAAAAGAATATCTCGCCACAAAAGGAATATCTGTTTTTGCATTCAACTTGTTTCTGTAGCCAGCTTTGTCAGGAAAGATTTTGAATTTTTCTTTTTTTTTTTTTGGTTCAGTATAATAAATTTAATGGCTAATAGCGAGAAATTAAATTGTTTCGTTATTTCCCGTATCTTAAAGGGGTGGGTTAATATTTAAATTGGTTTAGTTCCATGTACTATGTTTTTTTTTATGTTTAGTTTTAAAGTATTATTACCTGGAAACATAAAATAGCTTATAATTAGAAACTTTAAATTGTATGTTTTGTCTTGAAATTAAATATGCTAATATCGTTAGTAGGAATATTAATTTCTGCAATACTGTCCTAGGGCAGGTTTATTTTAATAATTTTTGCAACATGTGATTAAATAAATGTGCAAAACTAAATTAAATTAAGTATTCTTATTAAAATAAACCTCAAAACTTATATATTTTTTTTTTAAATTATTGAGCGATTATCTACAATTATTCTGAATTTATTGTTAGCTTTGCTGTTAAGTAAACATTTGATGAATTAAAAATCTGCTGAGGATGAAGTTTTAAATGTAAACATTTGCTATAATGAAAAAAAAATAATGCAATAATATAATTTTAATGTAAAAGCTTTTTACTAAAGATGTATTGAAATATATTTTATTTACGAAATCTGTTGGTAATATTCACTCCATCAGTTATTAAAATTAAAGTTATTTTGGGCCCTGCTCTTGAAAGAAAAGAAAATTAATTATCTAAATGAATTACTCCATTAGCTAAATTTTTATTTCAATTATACGTATACAATTCGTATTTCAATTCGTATTAAGCACTTGATGCTCAACTCCTGACCAAGAATTACATCATGTCAACTCATCCTATGTCTTAAGTACTTGGGCACTGACATGTAATTATAATAATTAGGTTACATATTTCATTTACTTGCAAGACCACGATAATACTTCTCAGCCCACGGAATGGTGGCAGAGGCTTCAAAAGAAATGAAATTTATTGTGATCCTGTCATCTTAAGCGCAAACAAGTTCAGTCGGTTTCTGTGCAAAATATTTATTCCTCGTTTCCAAAAGTTGCAGTTTGTTTTATTTATTTAAGCCTTCTTTTCCAGCTTCCGGATCAAGACGAAGAGATAACATTCTCTTCAGACAATCAATAAAACCTTTTTTTTTTTTTTTTTCAGCTATTCTTCTCTTTAGAATAGAACCCCCAGCAAGATAGACGCGCAATGACTGGTCCCTTTTTATTTTTCGTTAACTCCATAGGCTTTTATTTCATGGGTTCGTAACGCCTAAGGAAACGTCTCAAACTCTTCTTCAAGTAAAAAAAGTATATCTGGACAAAAAAGGAATATCTGTTTTTGCATTCAACTTGTTTCTGTAGAGAGCTGTATCAGGGAAAGATTTTGAATTTTCTTTTTTTTTTTTTTTTTTTTTTGATTCTGTATAACAAATTTAACGGCTAATAGCGTGAAATGAAATTGTTTCATTGTTTCCCGTGTCTTAAAGGATGAGTTGTTGTTTTATAAATATTTAAATCGCTTTTTAATGTACTTTGCAATTTTTTGCATTTAGTTTTGATGTATCGTTATCTGGAGATATAAAATGGCATACAATTGGAAATTTAAAGTTTATGTGCATAAAAGTTGTTGTTTTGATGTTAAATATGCTAATATTGTTGCTAGAAATATTAATTACTACATTACTCTCTCTTCGGGCAGATTTATTCTTAATAATTTTTCAACATCTGGTTAAATGAATGTGCAAAACCAAATTAAAATAAGTATCCTAATTAAAATAAATTTTAAAACTTGTAGTTTTATTTAAAATTTTGAAAGAAAACTCTACAATTATTTTCAATTAATTATTAGCTTTGCTATGTGAAAGATTGATTATTCTGAAATCTACTGAAATTGACGCTTTAAATGTAAAAATTTTCTACAATGTAAAAAATTATGTAAAATATTGTATTAATGTAATTATAATGTAAAAAGGTATTACAATGTAAAGTTTTATGTAAAATATTGTAATTATAATGTAAACATTTACTAAACATATATAATTAGCGTATGATTTATTTACAAAATCTGTGGAAAATATTCAACCCATCAGTTATTAACATTAAATTTATTTCGTGCTTGACTACTGGCTCAGTATCAACTTGCGCCGATTATAAGCATCAGGGCTGAGGTTCAATCCGCTGGCGGCTTTGTTGTATACGCAGCTTCAAAAAACGAGCAGATTTGATGGCGTTTGTGATGTTCAACATCTTGTCTCGTTATTCGACTACATGGTGGTAGTTGTCCGGGGTTTCTCTCCCATTTAATACGATACGCATTTAGAGAGTGCCCCCCATCCTCCCAAACGTCTCCCGGAAGGTACAACTGTCCTTGTTCAGAGTCACAGAGCCCAATCAGCCTTTCCACCCAAATCATTCCCAAACTGTAATCCGACAACTTAGCTCTAGGCATAGTGCTGTAGTGTAGTGTGGTGTAGTAGCAGTAGTACTAATAGGTCCTGGTCTTATATGGCTGTTAGGCTTACGTCTGACTACCGTACTCCGTAAAAAATGAAGCAACTTGTCTCAGAAGCTACCGGTAGCCAGATGGTCTTATCTCACCACGGGTTTGTTGTGCCAATAAAGAAGAAAATAATACACACACAAACACACATATATAATATATATATATATACATATATATATATATATATATATATGTGTGTGTGTGTGTGTGTGTGTGTGTGTGTGTGTGTGTGTGTGTGTGTGTGTATATAATTTTTTTTAAATTGTAAATTGTTTTTTTTTTTTTTTTTTTTTTTCTGCAATACAAAACTTGATTATCATATATAAAAAAAAAAAGTTAAATGCCAACAATAAAGGGGAAAAATTATTTTTTAATTAAAAGATAATTCATTATCTAAATGAATTTCTGTCTAATTACTTCATTAGCTAAATCATTATTTGAATTCGTGTTAAGCACTTGATGCAGAACATGCTTAAGTTCTGAACATGAATTACATCATGTCAACTCATCCTCTATCTTAAGTACTTAGGCAACGGCATGTAATTATATAAAAAAGGAGGGGCATATTTCATGCTTACTTGCAGACCACCATAATACTTGAAGATCACGGAATGGTGGCAGAGACTTCAAAAGAAACGAATTTTATTGTGCTCCTGTCATCTTAAGCGCAAACAAGCTTGAGTCGGATTTCTGTGCAAAATATTTATTCCTGGTTTCCAACAGTTGCAGTTTTGTTTTGTTTATTCAAGCCTTCTCTGCCAGCTTCGGACCAAGACGAAGAGATAACATTCTTTTCAGACAATCAATAAAACTTTTTTTCTTTCTTTTTTTAGCTATTCTTCTTTTAGAATAGAACCCCAGCAAAAAATAGACGCGCAATGACTGGCCCTTTTGTTTTTCGTTAAGTCCGTGGATTTATTTCAGGGTTCGTAACGCCTAAGGAAACGTCTCAAACTCTTCTTCAAGTAAAAAGAATATATCCGCCAGAAAAGGAAATATCTGCTTTTGCATTCAACTTGTTTCTGTAGCGGGTTTTGTTAGGAAAGATTTTTAATTTTCTTTTTTTTTGTGTGGTTCTGTATAATAAACGTAACGGCTAATAGCTTGAAATAAAATTGTTTTGTTATTTTCATGTCTTAAAGGGTGAGTTGTTGCCTTATAAATATTTAAATCTGTTTAATTCCATGAACTGTGCTATTTTTTAAGTTTAATTTTGAATTATCTTTACCTCGAGACATAAAATGGTATATAATTAGTGAAACTTAAGCGTATGTGCATAAAAGAGTTTTGTCTTGTAGTTAAATATGCTAATATTGTTGGTAGAATTATTAATTTCCGCAATACTGTCTTCGGGCAAATTATTTTTTAATAATTTTGCAACAACTGGTTGAACAAATGAGCAAACACCAAATTAAATTAAGTATCCGTGTTAAAATAAATCTTAAGACTTAGAGAGTTTTCTTTAAAACTATTGCTTTCTTTAAAACATTTTTTTTCTAAGACTATTGAATAAAAAACTCTTCAATTATACTGAATTTATTATTAGCTTAGCTTTTAGGTAAACATTTGAAGAATCTGAAAGTTACTGAACGAGTAGTTTTAAATGTAAAAATTTACTATAATGTAAAAATTATGTAATATGGTATAATAATTTACTAAAAAGATGTATTAAATATATTTTATTTATAAATTTTGTTGATATTGGTTTTTTGTCTCTCTACGGTCAACTGTTGCACACGAGGGCTAAACAGACTGGGAATTACAATTTAAAGTGAATTTCGAACCACTACAAACATCCATTAGCAACGCCGGGACTCGAATCCGAAACCTGTGGCACCGAACGCCCAAGCGTTAGCCACTCCGCCGCTAGGCCCCGTTTTGTTGGGGAATATTCATTCCAGGGAGTTATTAACATTAAACTTATTTTGCTCTTGATTAGTGGCAGCGCGAGACGCTGGTGAGCATTAGGCGGATGTTCAATCCGATAGCGGCTTTGTTGTAGACACTGTTTCGAAAACGAGGATACACGATGGTGTCTGTAATGTTTCATCATTTTTGCCTCAATAGTCAGTCTACCTGGTGTGAGTTTCCGGTTTCTCCCATACGATACGCAAATACAGAGTGCCATCCCCCCTAAACGTCCTCCCGGAAGGTAATGCCCACCTTCTTCATCATCACGGAACCAAGTGAGAGTTTTTCTACTTACGGGTGCCCCATGACAACAGAAACTACCGCCCCCTTCCTTCCTATGAATAATACACCTTATGAAGATTTTTATAACGTATGGGAACGTTCCGTATCGACAAATAGGATACCTCTGAGAGTATTCCATATTTTCTTCTGTATGATACTCAAATGCGGTTACATCTAAAAATCCTTCCAGGAAAGAATGTCTCCCCTTTATTGCATCGGTGGACTTTTTATGTACATTCGTATATATAAGTTAAAGTCCTAAAAGTCCAAGAAACTCCTGAAGTTCTCCCGGAAGAACCCACACGGGTTCTTGAACTTGGTCTAGATTTTGCTGTCTACCAAGTGGGATAAGAAACAACAACAAACTTATTATGCTTTTTGATAAGAATATATACGATTTTCTTATAGTTATGAATCAAAATTATAAAATAATTCTTAATAAATATTTAATAACTTGTATTAAATAATTTTAAGCCATCTATTATTGAGAAACGCAACAACCTATATTTTCAGAAACTTAAAATGTTTCTTAAGCAAAATAATTCTTGCCAGAAAATTATGAAAATAAGGTTCTTAGAAACCAATTAAACAATTGAATTTTTAAGGCTTGATGATTTCTTTTGCTATTTTTATTTCGATAAATAATTTATCATTTATTCAAAAGCAAAAATTCACATATTATAGATTTTTTTTATGAGAGGTTGCATAAGATGTAATGTAGAAGTTTCCAATAATTTAAGTAACTAATATTTTCCGAAATAGAATTCATGCCAAATCGAATAGAAAGGAAGGGTGAAGCAAACATTTTACCAAAATGGAATTTTAAAGTAATTTCCGTCCATCCTCGTTTTCGTACTTTCGTAAAGTCCGAGAAACCCAAAAAGTCCCCCGAAAGGCACTGCCTACGGGTGTTCCATTCTCACAGAAGCTGCCCCCCCTCCCTTCCCTTCTTCCCTGAGACCACACGGATTCTTGGATTTGGTCTAGATGTTGCTGTCTACCAAGTGGGATAAGAAACAACAACAACAACAAACTTATTATCCTTTTCTATAAGAATATATACAGTTATCCTTACAGTTATGAATCAAAATTAAAATTATTAAATAATTTTTAATAATTGGTGTTAAATAATTTTAAACCATCTATTATTGATAAACGCAACATAAAATTTCAGAGACTTGAATACATCTTAAGCAAAATAATTCTTGTAAAAAAAAATATGAAAATTAGATTCTTAAACCGATTAAATATTTGAATAGAAAGATGCACCGATTAAACATTTGAATACGAAGACTTGCCGATTAAGCATTTGATTACTAAGACTTGAAGGTTCCTTTTACTATTTTTATTTCCATAAATAATTTATCATTTATTCATTTCATTATTTTATTCATTCATTATCCTATTAAGCATTTGGATACTAAGACTTGCAGATTAAACATTTGACTACGATCACTAAGACTTGAAGATTTTTTTACTATTTTTATTAAACCTATTTTTACTATTTTTATTTTTATTTATTTTTCAATAAATAATTTATCATTTATTCAAAAGCAAAAAAATTCACGTATTATATATTTTTATGAGAGGTTGCATAAGAAATTGAATTTAGGTAGACGTTTCGAATAATTTAAGTAACGAATATTTTCCAAAATAGAATTCATGCCGAATCTAGAGAGAGGAAGGGCGAAGCAAACATTTTACCAAAATGCAATTTTAAAGTAATTTTCGTCCATCCTCATTTTCGTACTTCCCAGTGCAACGGGCGGCCGAGTTATTGATTGAAAGTGCACCAATTTAATATTCTGGAGTGCTCCGAGACCCCGCGAGTTTTAATGCTAATTTAATTTTCCAGTTATAACTGGAGAGAAATAGTTAGCTCAGTCGACATTGGAATTCTTTGCATGTAGTAAGTCGATGGCGAATGTATTACATATATTTTAATTAATCTCCTTTTTGTATGTCATAGGAGTTTCTAGTTTAATAATTTAATAATGCTCCTTAATTTGTTTGTAGGGCAACTTGAGAAAATCTATAATGGTTATAAATGTCTAAGCTGGGCAGTAAATAATCATTATTTTTATAACTATATTAGCTAATACGATCCAGCTTTGCCAAGATTTGAATAGGTATATTTAAAATATAAGTATGCATTATTTTAAAATGTGAATAATGAATATTATTATGTAATTTAATAATTTAATGATGGTCGAAAACAGTTTAGGCCATTTTGGTCGTTTGTAGTGCAGCTTAAAGAATGTATATTGTTTATAAAAGTCCAAGATGCATAATAAATAATCATTACTTTTATAACTATGGTTGCTAATGCAATCCAGCTTTGGCAGAGTTTAATACTCATATTTAAAATATAACTAAACATTATTTTAAAAATGGGGATAATGAATTTTGTAATTTAATAACTTAATAATGGCCCAACTTCGTTTGTAGTGCAACTAAGAAAATCATAGTAATAATAATTCCTAACTTATAGTAAAGATTAATAATAATAATAAATAAAAATCTATAATAATAATAAGATCCAAACTGTGAAGTAAAACATCGTTATTTTTATAATTATACTACCTAATATGTTCCAGTTTCGCCAAGGTTTGAATAAGCATATTTAAAATATAACTAAGCATTACTTTAAAATTTGAATAATGTGTTACGCAGTTTAATTAATAATGGTTCATCTTTGTTTGTAATAAATTTAGAAAATCTATAATGCTAATAAATGTCCAAGCTCTGTAGTAAACAATCATTATTTTTATAATTATACTAGCTAATACGATCCAGCTTTGCCAATATTTGAATAAATATTGTTAAAGTATAAGTAAGCATTACTTTTAAAAATGTGAATAATAAATTATTATGTGATTCAATAACTTAATAATGGTCCAAAATGTTTGTAGTGCAACTTAAAGAATCTATATTGCTTATAAAGGTCTGAACTGCATAATAAATAATCATTACTTTTATTACTATGGTAGCTAATACGATCCAGCTTTGCCATGGTTTGAATAGGTATAGTTAAAATATAAGTCAGCATTATTTTAAAAATGTTTTCTTTTCTGATGAAATGTTGGTTTATAATTTTTAAATTAATTTTAGTAAATTTACGGATCAAGTTACTGATTATTTGCAAATTATCTAAAATTAGTAAAATTATCTAAATTATTTAAAATTAAACTACCCAATCAAAAGTTCTTTTGATTCAGTTACAATACAAATTTATTGTTGTTTTTTATTACACTTGGTCGACAGCAAACATCTAGATGTAGTCCATGAACCCGTAAGTCATGAAAAAGGGTAAAAATTTTTTTTTTGTCCTTGACCTTGCGGCACAAAAAGGCGTACTGCACCCAAAGGGAGAATTCTGACTTTTTACCCTACCTCGATATACCTCTGGGCACTGGATATCCATTTTAGTCTTCTTTTACGACATGGATGAGCTACAATCAGCTATTTTAACCACAATACGAATTTAGAAATCTTCATTAAAGTCCTCAATAAGAATTCCATTATTTTGAATGTTTGAAAAAAATATTTGCCGTGTTTCATGAATTTTGGACAAATAATGCAATATTTTTTCGAATTGGAATGCTAAAAAGTATTGGTTTTAAGAAGTTCTATTTCACTCTATGACATGTATTCATAAACTTTTTTAATCCGAACAAATATTTTTGCGACCACGGGAAAAAAAGTGTGCAAATTAAAAATAATAATTAAAGATTTGTTGATAACAAAATAGTAAGTAAAAAAAAACTATTTATATGCAATTCGTGGATGTGCATATGAATGAAATTTTACTACTTATTAAAAACAAACTCCAAAAATTTTTAAAATATCAGCGGCAAGTGATCGCTTAATTCTACATGTAGTGAAAAATATCTTCAAGGTGTAAATTTTCTTCAATTGCTTGCATAATTGATCAATAGTTTTCCTTCCTTTAAACATTAAAATGAATGCAGTACTAAATACAAACCCATGCCTTTACATTAATATGCAGTACATATGGAAAGGAAGTATATACATTACCATTTTAGAAAATGTAATCTTTGTCCCTAAAATTGTCCTTTTTTTCTTATTTTTTGGAAAACACGTTTTTAAAGCTATGTTTACATAAAACCGACACATTATTTTGAAGATTTTAATGACCGATTAGAAAATTTCAGGCCAAAATATCCCATGCCTCCTTAACAAAAGAACTTAATATAAAAAAAAAAAAATCTTAATTAGTTTAAATATCCCATTTTTAAACTTTCAGTTATTATCTGGATAGTGTTACCTGATTAGATTTTAATTATTTTTATTTTTTAATGCCTAAAGAACTTTTTAGTTTATTTTTAGACCAACATTTAATTACGTGAGTCCATAAAGAGTCCTGTCCCTGACTTTGAGAAAACCTTGTCTAATACCGTATTCTAATTAAGTATGAAAGACCATCATATATAGAGTTTAAATCCTATTATTTAATATAACTGTACACGAAAAAAATTGTAAGATGAACAAAAAAAATCATGTTATATTGTTAATGGGCATTTTAAAAATTTACCAAAAATGTGAGGCTCAAGGAAAAAATGAATTTCCACTAATAGAGAAAGGTCAGATACCCATGGTGAAAGATCAATTGCTTAAAGAAAAGGACTGTTCGCTTCAGAATTCACACATATAAATAAAATTTTAGGTAAATATGGAGAAAGATCAAGTAAATAAATTATAAAAAAAGATGTGACAGATTGAAAGATGTGACAGATTTCTTATGATCCTTATTGTATTTTTATTTTCAATGACTAGGCAAAAACGTTACATATAACGATATCACTAAGCACAATAGAATTATCAAGAACTAAAAACAAAAAGACCAAACTCATTGCCTAAAAAGCGATCTTGCGTTCCAATATCTCGACTCTCTGCAGGTTCTTGAGGGTCTGATGGCCGAGTGGCTAGAGATCTGGCGCACGGTACCACAGGTTTCGGGTTCTACTCCCGGCAGTTCCATGATTGTTTGTAGTGTTTCGAAATGCCCTTTAAATTATAGATACCGGTCTGTTTAGCCCTTGTGTATACTAGATGACCGTAGAGCGACAAACCAAACCTCTGTAGGTGTACGAATAATCTCACATCGGAGCAGATGGTCCCTGTCCATTACTTCTCCAGAGTCACAAAGTTAGCAAATAGGATCAATTGAAATGCACATGCGGTGCAGATGGGTGGCAAGGCAATCGTGTTCTGTAAACATGCGAAAGGCCGCCACTGCTTTTGTCACTACGACTATCGTTTTTCTTTCTTTCGGTGGTTCAATTTTTTTCTGGTTAGCCGCAGCTTTCTAGTGGTTCGAGAAGTATTAATCAATCCATTCAAACATTTATGGAATCTTCATTTATTTACAAGTAATATTTACAAAGATATACAGGGTTGATGGTAACAGTTCAAAGGCAAAAGCTCAACTTGGTGAAAAGTGTTCTTTTTAGAATAAAACAACTCGTTTCCACAGCAACAGCTGGTCTCCACGGCAACAACCCGTTTCCACAGCAACCAACAGCCCGTTTCCACGGCAACAGCGCAATTCTGAATCGGTTCCAAACGATTTCTATAAAACTACCACGTGATGCTGTGTGGCGCGAACTAAAGCATAAAAATTCCAACAGGTTTGCGTCTTTGTTTATCGGGAAAAAGAATTATTACTTACTCTCCTCCAAGTTTTTAGAGCTGTAACGAGTATGAAGATCCCACAAGAAATTAGATGTAAATAAACGCTTTAAAATCAGTTTAATCCTCCAATAAGGAATGGTTGTATTAGGATGTTGTAGTAAGCTGGCTCCTATTTTTGCAAGGAAGACCGCTTGTTTATAGCCTCAAAGACCGCAATGACCAGGCACCCACCGAAGAACGGTTTGTTTCCTTTTTTAAAGTAAGAGTTTTCAACAATTCTTAACATTGTAAAAATCTCAGGTGTCAATGGGTATTCAATAAAGCTAACTTATTGGACCGCTGCTTGAAAATCTGAAAAAAAAGAACTGCCCTTTCAAATTTATAATGGATAACTAATAATTGATCTTATAACTAAATAGAAATTAACTTTTTAAACACAATTTAATTCCCATAATTTAATAAAACTATTCAATTTTGCATTGGAAAAAATTGTAAGATGAGAAAATAATTGTTATTTCGTGCATGGACATTTTTGAAGCATAATCAATAAAGAGATGATAGTTCAAGAAAAACGAATTTCCATTTATGGTGAAAGATCATGAGAAGAAGGTGGAAGATTAGTTATCGAAACAAAGGAACTGGTGGCTGTTGAAAAATTAATTTCAATATGCACAGAAAAGTAAGATAAACATAGAGAAAGTTCAAGTAAACAAAAAATACAATTAATAGTTTTGATTTTCGTTGCAAAAAAATCGAAAGATATCACAATGTACTTTTCTATTACATCAACATCTGCTCCCGGGGTAAAAGTAAAAAAATCAAAAATCTGTTTGCCCAGATTATTTTTTTTCTCTAAGCTGTAAAAAAGATCTTGACAAAAAAGTTGCTTTTCTTTATTCCTTATGGGCATAAAAACTCTTTGAAATAACAAAGTATGTATAGTAATGATGTTAAGCATAAACTAAAATACCTGAGGCCAAATGATGCCACCAGCTGTGTTAGAAAAACTATTTCTTGGAAGTTTTATAAAAAAATGACAATTACTAAGTAAATTAAGTCTAAAAAAGTAGATTGTTGAATAACCTAGTGTAAGATAAACATTGCGTAATGTGTTATCGCCAAATATTTTCCAGAGTGCAAACTTCTTAGTACAACTAACATTTTATTAAGTCTACTAGCCAATTAAAATATTTATAAACTATTTTATTAATAGCTTTCCTTTTAAATATTTGTAATTAATACTACTAAAATTGTTAATTGTTAATCGAAGGATTTATGCATAAAGCACAAAATGCAAATTAGCTTTAAATGAATAATTGGTATTTGGTAAAAAAAAATTAGATCATATTTAGGAAATCTATTAACAATTCTGTGAATATTGTTGATAAATACGCGTTTTAGTATTGTGGCTGGTGCAGCTGGATTGTAACTGGGTGTGGTTGTGTTGAAATACTTGAAGCATAAGGTTGGAAAATACACAACTATTTTTACATGTCTACAAACACCACACATAAAATATTTAACACATTTAAAGGCATGTGATTATAGATTCGTGGAAGGATTCCACTTATAAACCAAAAATTAATGATACACATGTACGCCCTGGATGTGTGAAATATACTTCTTCTCCGGGTGAGAGTTTGCAGGCCAATTATTACGTAGGGTTGCATTGAATATATTTCCTCTCGGGATGAGAGTTTAGAAACTAAACGTTTCTCAAGAGAAGAACGGATTCCGATGTACTTCCTCTCCGGTAAAAGTCTCGATGTCTACCAACATTTCTCCTGAATGCCACAGGGGCATTCTTGCCAGTTCATAGGAGAAAGCACGTTTACTGTGTTAAACATTTTTTTAGTAGCGATTATGAATGGAAAAAGAACTCGGTAAATATTTTTGTAAAGCTAATTTTTAAAGTGTTCTGGCAAAATGTTTTAAACGTTGTATAGTATTGAAAGTAAACACAGTAGAATTTTATTAATATGAGTTCTCCTAAATCCAATGACGCTATGGTGTCTTTTTTTTTTTGTACGGCTTTTTCTAAAACTTTCCCTTCAACTACGCATAATTTTAATTTTTTTCTCCTGTTAAAAAATAATACACATTAGACATTATATTTGAGAACATCAGCAAATAAATTCAGTATACAAAAGCCAAGAGTGATCTGGTTGATAGTGCATTATGTTTACGAATTAGTAGAGCTCTATTCAAAGCAATGTCGATCTCAAAATTCAATTGTCCATACACGAGTGGGACATAATATAGTTACAGGATATAATACATGACGTACAGAATTCCACTGAAATATTCCGGTGAATTATTTATGGATGTAACATAATGACCCACAAAAACTTCCACATGTCGACTCTTGAGGTACAAATTGCGGGAACACAATAGGGAGATGCAATATAGTGTTATTGCATTGTATATCTGTAATTACAGAGGTATTATCTGGGTCCTTTAGTCATATGCTACCTAGAATAGGTAGCAGATCACTAAAGAACAAAGTTTTCGGCATTTCAGAAATGAAACTCGGTATGAAAAAATACTAGCATTATAAAAATTAGGTTTCACAGTGGAAAGCTGTCTGAGGGCCTGAGTCTCTTTGGTCTTTGGTAATACATGCTTTAGGTTGGAGTCCTGGTAGACGAACGAATGTCTGTTAGAAATTCACATTAAACAGTAGTTCAAGTTCTAATTAGCCTAAAGTGTGCAAAAATGACCGTATAGCGACAAACCACAGAGGAATCTATTTAAGAAATTGCTGTGCACCATAACTCAGTGAGATTATTTTCATTTGCTCCTTATATTAAAAGCGCGTATTTACCAGTGATGTTCAATACTCATCTATTAACAAAATGAGTAGCAATAAACAAATATTATATTTAATTAAAAATTACGCTTATTTTTATGACTTATGATTTATACTATAGCATTTAGCTAATAAAAATATATGGAAGCACTATTAAATATAATTTTAAAAATACCATGTAGGGAAACATTTTTTTTACTTTCGTACAGAAGTAATCATTACACAGCATTAAATGTAAGAATATTCATTATACATTAGAGCCCATAATTATTAAGAAAAAATAAATAAACTTTTTATGTAATGAATTAACAGTGATGGTGAATTGAAAATGGAATTGCTTTGCGACACATTTTTTGTCAAATATTTATTAATATTACAATAAATATTATGATGCTTCAATGGATCTGAAATCCAATAAAAGAGTTCATTAATCCTTAAGTCTTTCCACTGGTTTTTTTTTAGTTTTTTATCTTTTACAGTCGAATGCCCTAAAAGAGGTTCTTTGATTGAAAACTTTTAAGAGTGATTCGTTATTCCAGTGGATTAGCTGATTGATTCATTTTCTTTTCCATCTTCAATTATTCTGAAACATAATTAGTTGTTCCCAGTATTTAATTGAAAAATAGAACCTGAATAAATATTTATGACAAATTCATTTTTTGGAATGGAAATTGAGTTAGGATGAAGAGCCTGGTTTGGTTCTGATTATCATAATGATAATTAAATGAGATTTATATTTACTTCGTTTTTGATTTTTTTTTACATCATATTTATTATGGTGTACGCTTATAACATGTCCTCTATTGTTTGAAGGGTCTACTATAGTTAATAGTTACAGACTTGTAAATGCCATGACTTGACTGGCAAATTTTTTTTTTTTTTGCCAGTCTTGTTGTTCACAGTAAAATATAAATTATCAATAACTATTAAATTTTGTACTGCTAAATTAATTAAATATTTAAATAAAAATTTTCAATCGTAGCAATTAGTGATTAGATCAGATTATAGTAAGATTGACATTTTTGCGATAGTTAAGTCTTACACTCATAAAAGATTTCTGCCACATTATCGTTGTTAATTTTCTAATTGACTAATTTGGGTATTACTCTATATTTGGGTATTACTATATTGGGTATTACTCTATATATATATTTTTGCGATAATCTTGCATTTATTAAAGATTTCTGCCACATTATCGTTTGTTAATTTTCTAATTGACTAATTTGGGTATTGCTTACAACCATTATTTTACATAAAAATTCAATACATGCTATAAAATAATAATTTGATGATATTTGATGCAAAATCAAATAATTGACAAGTACAAATCGTGTCATAGATTGGAATTATTATTTATAAGAAATAAAATCGTCTTTTGTAGATTTGCATTTAGTAATTCAGATCTGCTTTTAGTACTTTATTATCTGCTATGTTAAATTGTAAAAAAGAATCAGATATTTAAATATAGATTTTGTACCGTAGCAGTTGATAACTAGATCAAGTTATTAGTAAAAATCGAAATTTGCAAATAATTAAAAACTGTACTAATTTATGTTTTCTTCCACATTATCTAATTGACTAATTTATATAGTATAGTATACTAATGGCCAATTGGTTAACGCTCTGACCTTTGGTACCACATTTTTAAGGATCAAATTTTGGCGGTAGCACGGATGTTTGTTCGTGGTTCGGAACCACGTTAAACAGTAGATCCCGATCTAATTTGCCTGAATTGTGCAAAAAATGACCGCAGAGCGACAAACCAAACCACAGCGGAATCTGCTTAAGAATTTGCGGTACACTGTAACTCAATGCGATTGTTTTCTTTTGCTATACAAAAGAGAGCGTATTTTCAAATGATTTTCAATGCACATTCATTCACAAAAAGGAGTACCAATCAACAAAAAATTATATTTAATTGTAATTGCGCTTATTTTTATGACTTAAGATTGATAATACAGCATTTAGCTAATAAAAAGTACATGAAGCACTATTAAATATAATTTTTAAAAGATTATGTTTAGAAAATCTTATACTTTTTACAGAAATAATCATTGCACAACATTAAAAGCAAGGATATTCATTATACATTAGAGCACAAATTATTAAGAAAATAAATACACTTTTTTTATGTAACTTAATTAACAATGATGGTGAATTTAAAATGGAATTGCTTTGTGATTCATTTTTTTGTCATTTATTTATTATGTGTTACAATAAATATTATGACATTTCAATGGATCCGAAATCCAATAAAAGAGTTCATTAATCCTTAAGTCTTTCCAGAATGGGTTTTTTATCTTCTTTACAGTTGAATGCCCTAAAGAGGTTCTTTGATTGAAAACTTTAACAGTGATTCGTTATTCCAGTGGATTAACTGATTGATTCATTTTCTTTTTCCATCTTCAATTGTTCTGAAACATAATTAGTTGTGTCCTTGTATCTAATTGAAAATAGAACTTGAATAAAGATTTATGACTAATCCATTTTTTTGAATGGAAATTGAGTTAGGGATGAAAAGCCTGTCTTGTTTCTTGATTTTCATAATGATAATTAACTATGAGATTTTTATGAATTTCAATTAAATTATTTTTTTACATCAAAATCATTATGCTGTACGTTTATAACTAACTAACAGTCTCCTATAGTTTGAATGGTCTAATATAAGCATTTAACAGATACAGACTTGTAACGGCCATGACTTGACTGGCAAACATTTATATAATTTTTTGTTGTTCATACTAAAATATAATTTATCAATAACTATTACATTTATTTCTGTTAAACAAATTAGATGTTTAAATGCAGATTTTAATCGTAGTATTATTGTTTAGATCATATTATTAGTAAAATTGAAATTCTTTGCGATAATTAAACCTTGCACTGATTAAAATTTCTTCCCATTATCTTGCAGCCTGATGGCCAATTGGCTAGCGCACTGGCCATTGGTACCACATACTTCAGCTTAGAATTCTGGCAGTAGTACTGTTTATTTGATAGTTATTCGAATCCACGTTAAACTGTAGGTGCCGGTTTAATTAG
Organism: Caerostris extrusa; assembly: GCA_021605095.1. Lineage (NCBI taxonomy): Eukaryota > Metazoa > Arthropoda > Arachnida > Araneae > Araneidae > Caerostris > Caerostris extrusa. Next base: position 42,486 of record BPLR01004605.1, read on the forward strand.
CTAATTAGTGCCAAAATGATTTTAGAGCGACAAACGAAACACAGCGAAATCTAGTTAAGAAATTATGGTACACCATAACTCAGTGCGACTGTTTTCAGTTGCTCATTATATAAAAAAATTATTTAATAGTGTTTTTGAATATACATCTATTCACAAAAGGAGTAGCAATCAACAAAAATTATATTCACAAATGGAGTAGCAATCAACAAAAAATTATATTCACAAAAGCAGTAGCAATCAAAAAATTATATTTAATTGTAATCACGCTTATTTTTATGACTTAAGATTTATATTATAGCATTTTTCTAATAAAAATGTATGAAACACTATTAAGTATAATTTTAAAAGATTATGCTTGGAAAATTTTATAGGTACTTACAAGAAATAATCATTACACAGCATTGAATGCAAGGATATTCATTAGAGCCCATAGTTATTAAGAAAAAAAATAAATGCACTTTTTTATGTAACTAAATTAATAGTGTTGCTGAATTGAAAATGGAATTGCTTTTTTGCGATTCATTTTTGTCAAATATTTATTAGTGTTACAATAAATATTATGAAGCTTCAATGGATTCGAAATCCAATAAAAAAGAGTTCATTTAATCTTTTTCCAGAATGTTTTTTTTTTTTATCTTCTTTACAGTCGAATGCCCTAAAGAGGTTCTTTGATTGAAAACTTAAGAGTGATTCGTTATTCCAGTGGATTAACTGATTGATTCATTTTCTTTTTTCCATCTTCAATTATTCTTAAACATAATTAGTTATGTCCTTGTATCTAATTGAAAAGTATAACTTGAATAAAGATTTATGACTAATTCATTTTTTTGGAATGGGAATTGAGTTAGGATGAAGAACTAGTTTGTTTCTGATTTTCATAATGATAATTAACTGAGAGATTTTTAGTGTACTTCGTTTCGATTTTTTTTGCATTAAAGTTATTATGCTGCATGTTTATAACTAACAGTCCCTTATTGTTTGAATGGTCTGATATAGTTAACAGATACAGATCTTATAACGATTACTTGATTAGATTTTTTATTTTTTGTTTTACATTCTTAAATATAAATTATCAATAACTATTACATTTTTTTCTGTTAAACTGTTAAATATTTAAAAGCAGATTTTCAATCGTAGTATTAGTTATTAGATAAAGATAAAATTAGTAAAATTGAAATTTTTTGCGGTAGTTAAATCTGCGCTGATTAAAGATTTCTTCCACATAATAGTTTAATTTTTCTGATTGCCTAAATTTGATGTTACTATCAACCATTATTCTGCATAGAAACATTCAATACACAATACTGAATAATCATTTAATAAAATTTTATGTAAACACTCAATGGGCAAATACAAATCTTGTTACAGATAAAAATCAAGATTTGTAAAAAATGCCAAATCTGTTTTGTATATCTGCATTCAGTTCATCTTACATTAGAAAAAATTAAATATTTAAATTCAAATTTTAAATTCAGCAAATTTTAGATCGTAGCAGTTTATAATCAGTAAAAACGAGATTTGAATAATTAAAGATTGCACTGATTAAAGAATTCTTCTTACATTAACATTAATTTTCTACTAACAACTTTGGTAGTACTCCCAACCATTATTCTACATAAAAGATTAAATACACAATACTGAGTGATGACTTAATAAAATTTAATGTAAACATTCAATGGGCAAGTACAAATCTTGTTATAGATAAAAAATCAAGATTTGTTAAAAAGGCCAAATCGTGTTTTGTAGATCTGCATTTAGTTGGGCTTATATTAGCAAAGATAACTGATAAACAATCTCGAAATCAGCTTACATTTGATTAAATGAAAACTTACATATTTTTTAATCGTAACATTAGAAAGGTTTCTGATAATATTTTGCAATATACATTTGCAAACTGTAAATAGGGTTTACGCGATAAGTAATTCAATATTCAGATTATTTGAATTTTATAAGGTTTACATATCTGCTTAGTGATTGAGAAAACATTTTGAAATTCTTAACTAAAAAAGAACATTTTCTCTAAGATAAATTAATGATGCAATAAAATCATAGTATTATGAAATGATATATGAAGTAAATATGATGAAGTATTTTGTAATGATTTACGTAAGTATTTTGTAAATGGTTTCAAAAATAATGTATTTTAAAATTATATAAATATTTGCATAATTATATAAAATATTTTGAAAATTGATTAACTTATGTGTTTTGCAAGTATTAATGGATTATATACTTGATAAGTTTTTTAATTAACTACGATGAAGATTCAATAAAATCATGAAATTATATGTTTGAAAAGTATGAAGGAGATTGTAAAAAAAAATTTTTATTTTTATTTTTAAATAATTAGCAATTTTTAATGGATTGAATAATGCTGTAATATTTTGGTTAAAGAAATATTTATAATTTTTTAATAATGTTTATAGTATAAAACGGAGTTTGATGGCGCTCGGTGCTACAGGTTTCGGTTTCAAGTCATGGATAATAGTGGTGGTTCGAAATCCACTTAAATCTTTTAGGTTCCAGTCTCTAATATGATAAGAGAGCGTCGTAGTAGGCGTTGGGCGCGGCTGACCACCTTACCATTTACTGTCTCGAAATCTTGCAATAGGCTGATGGCCATAGCCCGCCCACCATGGGGCTATTGTGCCAATGAAGAAGAAGAATATTAAAATTTAACTGTCTTAAATTAACTAATTGCCTGGTACTACAGCCTGTGGTGGACCAAGGCCGTCTGACTACTGGCAGATTTCGAACTAGGAAAAGGTTTCTTTTTAAAAGGTAAGGTTTTAGCCCTACACCCAACGTTCTATAATCATATTAGATCGTAACCTAAATTTATTAAGCAGGTTTAAAGTGCATTCGAACTACTACAAACATTCATGGCACCGCCAGGACTCGAACGCGAAAACTGTATCACCGAGCGCTAGTTACTCGCCCACAGGCCCACATTTAAATAATACCAAATGCAATATCGTAGCAGAAAAAAATTTATAGCCTGAAGATATAGGCAAGAAATATATTTTAAATAAAATTAAAATTATTATTACGATTTTATTTAATAGTTCTTTTATTTATATTGCTTGAAACGTATCGGAAGTTCATTTTAAACTAATTATATTATAATTATAAATTATTATGACATTCATATATTCATTATAATTATTATTTATTAACATTTTGAATTCCTAAAAATATAAGGAACTTTTACTAAAATATATCTTTGATCTTGAAGTTATTTATTATAATTGAAATTGATCCTATAAATATTAAAAACAAGAAATTTAGCGTAAATATTCTAAATATTTTATTTCTTGTGCTTCTTTCATTTTGCGTAATTTTTTATGACTGATTAAAAAATTATAAAAGGTAATTTTTATAATCATTAGAAATTCATTTTTTCGAAAACTTGTAATATTTTATAATAACTTGACTTGACTGGGTGCTTTGAGATGTATGAGCTCGATGACGCTGCTTTATCTCAATCTATCCAAATACTTTTTAAAATATAATAGACAAAACAATTTGGCAGAGAATGAAAATAAAACATTTCTAAAGGAACCACTTTAAAAATATTTTATAAAAAAAATAAAGAAAATGAAATAAAAACATTTATACATTAATTTTGTTTTATTATTTTAAAAGTAAAATTGTAAACCTGATCATTTTTTCAAACCATCTTTATACATAAATTTCTTTAATTATTTAATATAATTCATATTTATCCTATAAATATCAAGATAAGTAATTTGGCGTAAATATTCTAAATATTTTAATTCTTGTGCTTTTCTTCATTTTGGGTAATTTTTTATGATTGAGTAAAATTATAAAAATTATAATATTTTATGAGCAATAGAAAATTATTTTTCCAAAATTTGTAATATTTTACAATCGAAATAAATAAAATGAAAAAAAAAACATTTATACATTAATTTTGTTCTATTGTTTTAAAAAGTGAAATTGTAAACCTGCTCATTTTTCTTCAAACCACTTTTGATACATTTTATAAATGTGTTTAATCTCTTCTATGGTCTATAAATAGTACTATAAAATAAAAAAAAAAACAAATAAATAAAACATTATTTGTGTTACTTAGTTACAAAGTAGAGATAGAAATTTTATTTTTAGAAACAGAATTTCTTGTCTAAGGTTTCTTTTTCTATTTCCTTCTTGTTGTGAGTAGATGTTAAAATATTTACAGAGGTTTCCTCGCAATAAAATCTTTTTATCTATGCCCTGAAGAATTCTTTTCCTGTTATTTCTTGAATTCCAGTTAAACTCATTTTCCCTTGGGTTATAAAAAATTCATTTGTCCTGGAAAAAAAGTTTTCTAATATATGTAGGATGGAAAGTAATTCCTTATGATATATATCAACACAATGCCTGGAATGCTTAATACACGTTTTTTTAATTGCAATCTATGTAATTTACTTTGTAGAGTTCAGGTTGGGAAACTGGATGATAAACTGTGTGTGGTTGGGTTGAGATACTTGAAGCACAGGTTAGTGATCACATAGGTTTATTTACACACACACATACAATATTTAACACGTTTAGAGACATATAATTATAGATTTGTGGAAGGATTACACTTCTAAGCCGAAACCCGATATTCAGGTACGCGCAGGGTGCTCGGAATATATTTCCTCTCCGAATGAGAGTCTGTAGGCCAACTTATAAGCAGGGTTCGGTTAAATACATTTCTCTCGGGACGAGAGACTGTAAACTAAACGTTTTTCAATATAAGTGCGTGATTGCACTGTACTTCCTCTCGAGGTGAAAATCTCGAGGCTACTGACCATTTCTCCTGAACGCCACAGGAGGCACTCTTGCCAGTGCGTAGGAGAGCGCACGGTTACCACTTCCATTATGAAATCTCTTATCAGCTAAAAGTTTAAGGTGGTAAAAATAATATAAGAAATTTAAATTGGAAAAAATTCCACTTATGCACAGTCCAGTCACATTAATTTGACTACCTGTCAATACACTCTTGTATATTCTGGCTTTTAAGTGGAGTAGTGTGGAATGGGGTATTTAAGTGGTATTATATGGAATTCTTTATATACACTCCGCTGCAATGTGATGCCACCTGCCTTTTGTGATTGGTTATTTCACGTTGGCGTCGAAAGTAGGTGGTGGTCACATTAATGTGACTGGATTGTGTATTACAGGAGGACATCAATTTTGAAATAAAAACATGTGAAAATATATATGAGTAAAAGTGAAACGAAAGATACGATTCGCAATACCGAAAAAGAATAAAAAAGAATGGTTAAGAAATGGTATGGAATAGTATACAAATAATTCTGCTTTTTAGTATAATCAGCATAATATAATAAGTGATTTCAGTTAAAGTGAAGAAATGGAAGTAAATAATTGACATTATATTTCATGAGTAATGGTTTCTTCGGGTGATTAAAGATATTTCCTAAAACCTAAACTAAAAGGAATTTCTATAACACTACACCAAAGATATTTCCATAAAATTTATTATTTTGATGCTTTTATTGTTTGGTATATGAGTTATCTATGAGTTTGCTGAATGTAAAACTTTCTAGAGCAGTGATTAAAATTTGATTTATTGTTGATTATCAGTGATTGATGGTTCCCAAACTTATTAAATCTCATAAAAAGTGTTTCCTTGGAAATCTATTTTCTTTAACATGTATAGCAAAAAAAATTTATGTTTTTTTATGAAGTTATATATGTACTTATTTCCTAAAAAGTTTCAAATAAATATTTTGTAAATAAATCACTTTAAAGCTTGAATTTATAAAATTTATTAAAATCAACCATAGTAACATATGTATTACACATAAAATGCAGATAATGAAGGATAATATAAAAATATAAATTACGAATAACGTTAAAAATGATCCTAATAAGAAGGACAAACCTGATGCGTTGCTATCCGTTAATTAATCCTCAAAAATTACTCCGTGGCTCTATTTTTTTCAGCAGTATTCTTAAATTACCTTTTTCCGCTCAATTTGTAGTTGGTTACTATCTTTCTTTTTATTAGTAACAGATTGTGGATCATACTAAATTTTCGTTCCACTAAAGGAAATGTAATTGTTCTTCCCGTCTTTCTTTATGACTTCATCGCTTCCTAGTTTTTTTTTTATTAAACCCCCTCTCAAATACGCCCTAACCTATTGTCGCCCCTCCCACTTTGATGGTTCTGTTGTTTCCTTGCAGGCGGTATCGCCCACTTTGCGAAACAGTAGCTTGTAAAAACATTATTAAACAGTAGTTTAAGGTGTTATGATTCTGTTTAGAGGGCAAATAATTGGATACTTAAATGGTTCTCCTGTTTACACACAGGGGAAGAAATTATTTTCTAAAAGGCTGAATCTGTTGAGTTATGTTGAAAATAAACCATGATCACTTACAAATGTAATTTATTCTCAGGTTTTTTATTATTTTTAGTCTTCCGGTGTTATTTTGAATTGTATTGTATTGTACTGTAGTAGTTTTGTTGCCAATTTTCTTATAAATATTATTTAAGTTACTTTCGTTCAATGAAATTGAATATCAAAAACACATTACTTGTTGTACCCCTTCAGATTTTTTATTTTTTTGCAATAATTACTTAATTATTACTTTATGCCTTTTTTTCTTTGCAGTTATTCAAATTTGCAGCTTATATTAAGGTGTGATTTGCAGTCTAAAAATTATAGTTCTAAAAATTGCTTAATAGAAAGCTAGATAACTTTAGATTTGTTTCGAGATTTTTAAAAAAATTATAATGGTCACATTCTATTTTTATTTATTAAGTTACAATGTTACTACAAAAGTTTCTAAATTTTGGTACGAAATCCTTTTGTTGTTTGCAGTATGCTAGATCGATACTTAATTTCACCAAACAAAGTGAATACTCAGTATTCTGCAGTTAAGATAATAGCAAACACCTAAATTATGGTATTCCAATAGAAGTTATAGAATTCTTCATTAAAATTTTTCGTGTAGGACTATGTAAATTTGTCTTTGCTAGTACCGATTTACAGGACCTAAAACATTATTTCATGATAATTACCTAAATAATATACATGGATGGGCAGAGAGATGAAATTAATTAACTTTTGTAATTAAATTGTAAATTATTATAAATTATTCTATTTCTCCTTGTTTTTACTTGTATAATTTTGTAATGGGTCCGATTATTCTAGGAAATTTGTATATTCTATTAGGTATTATACAATAAGTTGTTGATTTAATTCATTAAAAAAATAACCCAAAGTTGTATCAAATTCTCCTCAGTCCAGCGTCACTGTGGAAATTTATAATATTTCTAGAATTATTCTCGAATAGAAATATTCTCTTTCTAGAAATATTCTCGAATATTTTTATGCTAGATTTACAGATAAAAGAACAGGATTACTTTTTTGGTGGGATTTATAAAGAAATCGTCATAAATCGGAAAGAAAGAAAGAAAGAAAATGAAACAAATATATTCACAATGAGGTAAATTTTGTAAATACTTGTGTTGTTGTTGTTTGTTGTTGTTTCTTATCCCACTTGGCTGGCCAAGCCCACGAGCTCATACGTACTCCTGATTGAAGGGGAAGGAAGCAGCATTTGTTGTGATGGAGCACCCCGTAGGTAGAAGTCTGACTTTGGCTCCGTGACGCTCTTACAGTCATAGGAGACCGGGACCTACGGCTTAAAGTGGATTCCGAACCACTACAAACATCCATGGCACCGCTGGGATTCGAACCCGAAACCTGTGGCACAGAGCGCCAGACACTCGGCCATTCAGGTCCCAAATTTGTGAAGACCAACGGCGCGCGGTGTTCCCCGGTGGTCACCCACCCAAGTACTGACCGCGCCCAATGATGCTTGACTTTGGTGATCTAACGAGAACCGGTATATTCCCCATGGTATGTCCGTTGGATGTAAATACTTGTTCTTTCAACAATAAGATTTGACCGTGTTACAATTATTTTTGGTATATTAATTGAACGTGTTAATATTTCCATAAGTAACTATCTATAATGCAGCTAATTCTGTTTTATTTCTTTTCAATTGAATTACTGAATCGCATTAATCACTTTCGATGAATTTACGGCAATAAATATGAAATAAAGGCTACTCACATAAAAATAAATAAGCAAATTATATATCACAATAAACTTAAATTTTTTTAATTTATTGTTTTCATGTATGTTTATGAAGAGCTTTAATGTGCAGAAAATAATTTCTTTAATGTTCAAATAAATTTGACGGGTATGAATTATCATAAGCGATTTATTGGAATTTGCCAGTTAGAACACAATGATTGTGATTTGAAAGTAATACTGAATTATTCATAATGATTTTCCTTTTATGAGCAATTTGAGGCCATGTAAATATGATGTCCAAATATTTTCAGAAGCACTTGAAATATGAGTAGTTCTGTTATTTAAGAAAAATAAAACAAGATTCTTATCTTCCGAGTAGTTAGTAGCAATTATCACACAATTTGGAGCTTTTAGGAATGTATTTAAATATATTTATTTATCTGAAATTTTATAATGGTATCTCGTGAGACTTTTCAAAATTATATAATTAATATATTAAAATTACATTATTTCGGTTATTTATAATAATAATATATAATTATAAATTTATACATTGTTAATATAAATAGTCGAAAAAAAAAAAAAATACTTTATTACGAAATGCATGCAATTTTGTTGCTAAATAATATGTTTCAGCATATTTTATTTTACAAGTAACAGTTGATATGGTATATATTTATATGAACTGTACTTTATTTTTTACACTTAATTGTATAGATCAGGGGTCTCCAAACTTTCCAGCCTTAGGGCCATACTGTTTACTCCAGTAAGTACCAAGGGCCAAAACCGTTTTAATTTTTCCGCCATTATCTATAATTTCCAGACTAGTAGCCGAGTACGCGCTCTGAGCGAGCATACGCTTGCTAAATTCGCTGGTTCAATTACGACAATTACTATTGTGTGTATAAATACGACTGTGACATTTAACGACATCTAGTGGTTAAAAGCCGAAATAGGTAGGCACAACTACCGAGGGTAACCGTGGAATGTTCACTAATTTATAATGTTAGTGGGATTCCTTTCAATTATTTGTTAGTTGTTATGCTTAAGTTAAATTTTCTGCGTATTATGCTCGTCATTAAGCTTTACCTGGCAAGTCAATAAAACCTAGTTATTATCATTCTGTGTTTTTTTTTATCCAACTTATTACAGCAACAATAAAGCTATTCGCTGTTGCGGGCCGGATTTGGCCCGCGGGCCGTAGTTTGGAGACCCCTGGTATATATTATTGATTTGTAGATATTTTTGCTTTTAAAAATACTGTGTATAATTTAAAACACAGTTATTTTTTTCTCGTGCCATATGAAGTGAATAATTATGATTGACTTCTTCCACAAAAATACTATTTTTAAACGTACAAAATAAATTAATTTTATTAAAGCAGTAAAAAAAATGATAAAAATGCATAATAAAGTAGAATAAAAAAATATAAATAATAATAAAATAATACCTATTCACTATAAGTAGGTGTATTTTAAATAAGACAATTACTCCAACAATTATACAAGATTACTCTTACGTATACAAAATGTGAACACAAAACTTTATTATTTGTTAGTTAAACGACTACTTATATGAAATAAGTAGACATTCACCATGCTTCGTGACTCGACAATTCTAACGATTTTCTCGATAGGCACGAGATATTATGTGACATGAAATTGTTCTTTATAATGGTTATTTTACAAGAAGAGATCACGAACTGCCCGTCATTGATTTGATTGAAATTTATTTCGCGTGTAAGTCTTGACGATGTTAATTGCCTGAAGAAATAAAACGCATTTGTAAATGTTCCGATAAAATTGAATTGCAAACTTTTTCATGCATTTTGATAATAAATTTTTGAAAATGCATTTTATACTGTAAAGCATCATTGGTATCAAGCGACCAAGTGGCATGGTGGTTATGTTAATGATATACTATAAAATAGGCAGGGCGAAGGTACAAATCCCTTCTCGAACATTTTTGTTTCTCATTTTATTCTTATATTACCCCCAGTGTCACTAATATAGCAAAAATGTACAAATTTATAAATGCTTTCTAACATAAATATATTTATAAACATGTTATCCATAGCGTGAAAAAAAAAAAGACACAACTCCCTTGTAAAATATTATCTTTTGATTGGTATTAATTGTTATTTTTTCCAAATACAAATATTTTTGGGAAAGAAAATGAATATGAGACTTGAGCACGAAACTAATTTTTGAGATTGACAAAACACAAATGTTATTCAAGATATCTGTTATTGTATCTGTGATTAACAATCATGACTAGGATCTTATTTAGCTATTGCTTTGTGAAGTATTACGATTAGGCACTACCAAGCTTGTATGTATTGTATTGCCATAAATCATGTTGATATTTATTGTATTGCCCCTAAATCATGCTTTTTATTTATTGTATTGCCATGAATCATGTTTATATTTATTGTATTGCCATGAGTGCTGATATTTATTGCAAAAATATGCTTAAACATTTAAATCACCTTAAAGGTGTCAAATTTTCGCATGTACAGAATTTTTGAAGTACATTTTTGAAAGGAATATTATTCATATTCATGAAAATTGACCTCTTTATTTTTATTATTAAAATATTTAGAAACAGAAAGAAGCTTAATTTTCCTTTTTTGTTGATAAAGGCCCACACAATTATTAAATAGAGATGCAGTGTGCAGGTTGGGCAACTAGATTGTAATTGTGTGGGGTTGGGCTGAGACAAAGTTTGGGGACAAAGTTTTGAGAGCTCACAGCTTTATTTACATTCACAAATACCACACACATACAATTAGAGGCATACAATATTTAACACATTTAAAGACAAATAATTATATATTCGTAGAAGTACTCCTTTTCTAAGCTGAAAATTGAATACTCGAATACGCGCAGAGTGCTCGAAATATACTTCTTCTCCGAGTGAGCATCCGTTAATTAAATTGAAGTAAATCTACTGAAAAATAAATCGAAATATAAAATATTTTATTAAATTTTTCTTAATTTATATGCTATCCAACATTTTTTTTCTATAAGCCTATGTTTTATTTTAAATTGACAAGTTAAAAATGTTTAAAATATACTCGAGTTTAGTGTAAAATTTTATGATTTAAAACCTCATAAGAATTTTCAATTCACATCATGTTTGTAAAAAGATAATAAATTATTCAAAATATTGACAATACAGTGTTTTTATAGGAATATTTAAAATATAAAAATACTTTTAAATAAATTAATTTAAAGAAAAACATTTATAATATAAAGAATATATTTATATTTCACTTCAATTTATATTTAAATATATATTTATATAAAAATAAGTATTAAAAATATATTTTGATGAATATCAAATATGTTGTTCATAATTTTGTAGAGTCGTTTTGCCTTTATATTTATTTTTCTAATAAAATATAATTTAATTGGTGACTTAATTTAAGTTGAAAATTGTAATTAATTTTATTGAAACATTTTTAAACACTCTAAATTTTTATTGACAAATAAAATAAATTGTTTTTTAATAAAATTATAAATTGCATAAATATTTCTATTTTTCATTAATTGAATTTGATTTGAAAGTAAATTTTCGAAGTGGAATCAAAATTAAATTAATTAATTAAAAAAATTAAATTAAATCCAATTATTGTTATACGAACCTGTTTAAAAAGAAACTTTAAACTGGGGAGAAAATTGCATGAAAGCACCTGCTTGAAAATAATAACTTTAATAACGCTAAAATGAAAGTAATTCTTTTCAAAGGCGCTCCTTTCTCCTTGCGATAAGGACGAAAGTAAAACATGTTTTGATTGGCGTAATCAATAATCCAATTGCATGAGCGAACAAAAGCAGAATTGAGGCGTTAGAAAGGAATGAGATGCCAAAATGTTTTGACATGTTTCAGTTCCTTTTTACAATAATAGGCCGCGTAACTCGGTATTCCCTATCTGAAATTTGGAAGAAAGACTCGTGATTCGCTAAAAGAGACAGAAAGCATTTTCGCCAAATTTTCTAGTCTTTTTCCTTTAATCTTAAAGGTTTTCTCGGATATGATGGGATCGAAATCGAGTGTCTATAAATATAATAATATAAAAAAAAGTACTTGTTTTTCTGTGAATGGTTCACAAATACGGAGTTTTTTTCTTCAGAGGAGTTCGGTTTTTTTATTATTTGAGGTAGATTTTTAAGTTTAATATTAGTGAGATACATTTGAAATATTTTAAAAAATTGTTAATTATATAATTATCGTAGAACTTTAATTCTTGTCAGGTTGAAGATGCAATTGATTTTCTTCAAGAATTAAATTGAAAAAATGTTTCGATAATTTGTTTTATGTATGACAAATGAGGGAAATGTTTTTTGTTGGTAATAGCTTATAAATTATCTATAGATAATTTATTTAATATATATGGGGAAATGTTTTCTGGTTGATGATAGCTTATAAATAATCTATACATATTCTTTTATTTTATATTTATTTTTTCAAACATCTGATTAAAGAAACTGCATAAGATTTTAATTTAATACTTGCAATTTCAAAAAAATCGCTAAAGTCATCGTAACAATAATTTAAAAGAATTGGTTAAATAATAATTAAAAAACCAACTAAATAATACTATTAGAAATACGATATATTATTATAAATGCAAAATAATATTATATACATTATAAATTCATTTTTAAGATTATATATTATAAATTTATTTTGTATTACTGTTATAAATACACAATAAGATTATATATTATAAATTTATTTTGTATTACTGTTATAAAGTACAAAATACTGTTACAAAATAAGATCATAAATAATATAATTTTATTTTTGTATGACTGTTGTTAATACAAATGATTCTTTTACAATCGTCAATTTACACAATTTATTAAAAAAATTTATTAATTGTTTCTGTTAAATAACAGTGAATATGATATTCATACAAAATAAGCAGTATTACCAAAGCTTACAAAGAAATGATAGATAATATGTAAGCAGCATATTGCTTCTGGATTCTTTTATATAAATTATAGAATATTACTAAAACCAAAAACATTTCAATCACTTACTTATAACAGAAAATAAATGTTCAAACTAGAATTAAATTGGATTAATTTCCAACTATTGTATTTCTAATGTACAAAAAGAAATTAAACGAAAATTGTATAATTTCCAACTAAAATATTCTTTTGCTCCTTTCTATTTCTAACCGTTTTTGATTGGCGTATAAGCAGAACAAAAATTATTATTGCCAAAATGTTTTGGCATGTTTCCGACAATAATATGCCACGTAAACTCAGTATTTCTATCTGAAATTTGAAAGAAAGACTGGAGATTCGCTAAAAAGAGAGATAAAGCATTTTCGCTCAAATTTTGAAGTTTTTTTTTAATTTTAAAGGTTTTCTCGGATATGATGGGATCGAAATAGAGTTTCTAGAAAAATGATAAATAAAAAAGTATTTGTTTTTCTTGTGAATGTTTCACAAATATGGAGTTTCTTTCTTCAGAGGAGTCCGGCTTTCTTATTATTATAGGTAGATTTTTAAATTTAATATTGAAGAGATTTCTTTCACATATTTTTAAAATTGTTATTGATATAATTATTGACATTGTTATAAAACTCTAATCGTCACATTGAAGATGCATTAGTTTTTCAAGTATTTATTTGAGATAATGTGTATTGCAAATGATATATTTTTTTGTTGGTGATAGCTTAATAAATTACTAGTATATATTTTACTTCAATATATATATTTTTTCCAAAGATTTGATTATAGAAACTGCTTCAGATTTGGTTTTAATACATTCAATTTAAAAAATGGCTAACAATTATTACAATAATAATTTAAAAGAATTTATAAATAATATTAAAATAATAACGGAATAATACTGTTATAAATACAATATATTATTGTTAGAAATACAAAATAAGATTATAAATTTGTTTTGTATTATTATTATCAATACAAAAATGAGATTATAAATATTATAAATTTATTTTGTATTATTATTATTATAATTATAAATATTATAAATTTATTTTGCATAATTATTATTAATACAAAATAAATTTATAAATACAAATAATTCTATTTGCAATCTTCAATTTACACAATTTGTTTAAAAATTTACTGATTGTTTTTTTAATAACAGCGAATATATTATGAATAAAAATAAGCAATATTAACATGGCAAAAAAAAAATGATAGATAATATGTTTGTAGTGTATTGCTTCTGGATTCTTTTACTAAAAATTTTAGAATATTACTTAAAACCAAAAATATTTTAACCACATACTTAGAACTCTCTCTTAGAACTTACTCTTTTTATTCAAACCTGTTTAAAAAGAAACTTCAAACAGAGAAAATTGCGTGAAAAACACCTGCTTGAAAATAATAATTTTAGTAACAATAAAATGGAAGCAATTCTTTTCAGAGCCGCTCCTTTCTCCTCGCGATAAGGACGAAAGTAAAACACATTTTGATTGGCGTAATCCAATAAACCAATTGTATGAGAGAACAAAAGCAGAGTTGAGGCGTTAGAAAAGGAATGAGATGCCAAAATGTTTTGACATGTTTCTGTTCCTCTTAACAATAATAGGCCACGTAAGCTCTGTATTTCATCTTTAAAATTTAGAAGAAAGACTCGAGATTCGCAAAAAAGAGAGATAAAAGCATTTCCGCCAAACTTTTTAAGTCTTTTTTCTTTAATTTTAATGATTTTCTCGGATATGATGGGGATTGAAATGGAGTGTCTATAAATATAATAACATAAAAAACGTATTTGTGAATGGTTGAGAATGGTTCACAAATGTGGAATTTCTTTCGATAGAGGAGTTTATTTTTTTTTTATTTATTTATTTTTGCATTTTTTAAATTCCAGTTAGATTTTCAAATTTAATAATGGAGAGATGCCTTTTACATATTTGTAATATCGTAATGGATATAATTATTGACATAAATTTTATAGAACTATAATTACTGTCGCAATGAAGATGCGTTAGGTTTCAAGTATTTATTTGAGAAATGTTCGGATAATGTGTTTTACTTATTGCAAATGGGGATATGTTTTTTTTGTTGATGATAGCTTATAAATTATTTGTATATATTTTACTTCATTATATATTTTTTCAAAAGATTTGATTATAGAAAATGCTCCATGTTTGGTTTTAATACTTTCAATTTAAAAAATGGCCTACAATTATCACAATAATAATTTAAAAGAATTGTCTAAATAATATTAAAATTAAACTAAATAATACTATTATAAATACAATATATTATTTTATAGAGATTGTTAAAAACAAGATTATAAATATTATAAATTTATTTTGTATTATTGTTATAAATACAAAAGATTACAAATATTATAAATTTGTTTTGTATTATTGTTAGAAATACAAAAGATTATATATATTATAAATTTATTTTCTATTATTGTTATTATAAATATAGAAAGAGACTATAAATATTATACATTTATTTTGTATTATTATTATTATTATAAATACAAAATGATATTATAAATTTATAAATACAAAAGATTCTATTTACAAACTTCAATTTACACAATTTATTAAAAAATATATTGATTTTTTTTTTTATTTTCAAATAACAACAAATATAATATGCACACAAAATAGCAATATTACCATAATCAAAAAATGTATGAAATATATCGCTTCTGGAATCTTTTACTAAAAATTATAGAGTATTACTAAAACCAAAAACATTTCAACCACTTACTTTCAAACAGATACAATTTTCCTTCTTCTAAAATGTAAACTTTATTTTCTAATTATGGTATAAAAAAACTTATGTATTTTAAACCACTATAAGTACCTTATATTGATGAAAAAATAAACCTGTATTTGATCATGAAGCCTTTTTTTAAACGTGCTAAGAATCGAAATCAAGCATTTAAAATAAATACTTATCAAAATTAGAATAATTTTGGTGCCGAATCGTCTTTAGACCGAAAGTAGAGATATATCCCAAGTGAAGATTGCTACAAATTTAAGTCAAACTCCTTTTAACGAAAAGACCATTAAACAGAATCCTAAATTAAGGAAACATTTTTCAGATATTGAATTCTTTAAAGATAGGAATTTATCGAACACAACGAGGCAACTGGAGAATAAACGTTACTGAGATTTCTCGTGACCTTGCAGATACTGGAGACCGAGCTATGATACGTTTCTAGAAGGCTACACGAGAAGGATTATTTACAACAAGACCTTTAATTTACGACTTACTCAGTTCTGCATCACTATAAAGCCCATTTAACATTGAAAATATCTGTTTTGGAACCAATGGTCAGTGAGGTATTGTTTTATTCACTATTGACTTCTGGTTCAGCTTATTGGAGACATAGTCTATCATGCAAATATTATGTTCTCCTGTTCAGGATAAAATCATGCAGTTAGTACCTGATTTCTTTTTTAAGTATTGCAATGCATCCATATAGGGTTATCTGGTTCTGCAAAATTCAGGAAAAATTAGTATATTTGAAACTGATGGATTAGTCTGTTAGATCTTCAGATCCTAATCTTATATGGCATGTTTTTGAGAGGACAATTGCAATTTGACTTCCTCCACTCAGAATCATACATGATTTGAAAACTTTGTTGCTTTTAGTTATAGGACCATCTTCCATAGGTGCTCAGAAACTGCCCTATTTTCACTATGAATTTAGCTGTATAAATAAAAGTGGGAGCTATATCTATTAACATGTTGTTTTTTTCCTTTTTGTTCGATATTGTGAGCTCTGTTTTAGAACATCTCGGGATGAGTCTTACACATAATCATGCATGTGTATTATGGCTGTCGTCGGATTTTTCATTTTCTGCTATATTAAACTTTGTCCATAATTAATTTCTTTACAAATATTTTAGAAGTACTGGAAATAATCAACCAAAAGCACAAACTCTCATAATTTTTTTATTCTAGTACAGTATTGCAGCTGGCTCTAGTGTTCAATGGAGATAATTTAATTATATACTAATAATCATTACAATTAACAAAATAGTATAAATGCATTATTATAATGTTTATTTTCAATATTTCTATCAGTTCAAATTTATTTTCTAGCATTTGGAAAGAAAAACAATTATATACTGTATAAATGAATGGAGAAATGCACGATAAATAAAAAACCTAAAGCACGATTTAAATGCTAAGTTATAAAATTTAGATTGTTGTTGTTTTTACCTATGGCTTTATTGGAACTCAAATTGGTCACTTACCTTAGAAACAAACAAAAAAACATATAAATAAATCAAAATTATAGAGGGAAAGCATCAGACATTCTCAACAAAAACGACCAAAAGTCCTTAAAAACAATTAAAAACAAGTCTGTTCTAAGGATAAAAATTTAAAACGCTATAAGTATCCTAATAACAGTCCGTGTGATCAGGACATGCTTTCTCTATCCCTATAGTAAAAAGTGCATAAATCACCATTCTGTTGAATTCAGTCCAGAGTAAACAAGTCGATGGGCCTTATTCATTTTTTCTGTCTTACATAAAAACACATATACCAGAGTTCACAAACCCTATTTTGGCTATAAGTTAACTAAGGCAGTCGTGCCCAGTTCTTAATCTAAAATTGACATCAGTCTCTTTGCAAGCATTTTCACTAAATTTCTTCCTGTATGCCCAATTGTCTCCCAGACTTTTCCCATTGGTGTTAGATAATAATTCATTCATATATGATGACCTAATTTTGCCCCTTATAATTCGCCTAAAAGAGTCAAAGAGATAGGACACTATCCAGAAACTCTTCTGTTCCTTTATTTGCTAAGAATTGCCCTTTCGTTTCAGTCAATTCTAACATGTGATGGAATCTACTGCAAAGTGATATATCATATCAAGTTTATATAATTTTTTTTTTTTTTGTGCATTATATCTAAAATAATATTTCAAATTTTGTTATTAATTTTGAAATATCCGTAAATGAACTATTGTTAACATATTCACAAATAAAAATTGTTCCAATTAGGTAAATTTGATATTTTTCATATTATAATTTGTGTTTATTTAGTTTTTTATTCAAACATTTTTAAGTACAACCAAAATTCTAACAAAACTGTGAAAACAAATAGTATTTGAACAATATATCAACTATTATCAGTGCTTTACTTTTATAAAAGCATGGACGAAATGGTAAAAAGTTTGCATATAAAAAAATTCAGAAAGTTGAAAAGTTTCTGAAAGGTGAGAAAAAAAAATCGGTAACAGAAGAAAGGAAGTTGGTTAAAATCCGTAAAAGCACTGGAATCTTTTTAGAAGCAAGACAGAGATTTCTTTTGTGAATTTTTGTTCTTTTTTTTTTTAATGCTGGTCCTGTCAATTCTTTCACTGAAAGATATTTCTGCTCTGTAAGAATAGGAGGACCTAATACGATGGGAAAAAATTTCCAAAGATAGTTTTGTAGAAAAACGTACTTTTTTTTTCTAGTGTTCCCAATGTAGATCACATTTGTAATTTTACGTTTCATATATTTTCTGAAAGAACTACTTTTTTTCTTCAATCCCTGCACATTCTTTCTTAAGTAAGACAAATGTAAAAGTCAATTTGTCCACTAAGAAGATATCTTGTTAAACATTTATTCAAATCTGTGCCTTATGATTTTTCATATAAATGTTTTTTATTGTGTTATAAAGGTTACTGGGTTAAAAATAAAATTAAAATGAAATTCGAAAGTAATATTAAAATTTCCATATATTAAAATTAATAAAATTTTAATTAATTTCCGTTCATTAAAATTATGTGCTTTTGAATTATCTTATTATGAATATCTTCGTAATCTTGAATTCATTATTCGTTAATTTGTTACATTTATTCGATTTTGCAGTTTGAGAAACTAATCAGAATTTTATTTGAAAAAAGCGAAAAATATTAATAATTCGAGTTCAACTTTGATATAAACCTCAAATTTTTACTTTATCCCTATTAAAAATTACTCTTTTGATTATCTTAGTAAAACAAAATTATTACAGTTAAAGTTTGACTTTTGCTATAAACCAGTGATTCACGTGTTCTAAGTGGTTTATTGTTTTTACTTTAGCATTTATCAAAATTATGTGCTCTTGAATTATCTTATTATGAATAACTTCATAATATTGAAATCATTATCCTTAATTGTTCTTCTTTTACAATTATTCGATATCTACAATGGTTGATCAACTCGTCTCATTTTTACTGAAAAAATTATGAAAAATAATATTGATTACATGAGTTTGAATTTTGTTATAAACCAGTGGTTCGCAATTTTTTTTTTTAGTTTTTATCCATTTATCCGTTATTAAAATGATGTGCTCTTTAATTATTTTATTATGAATCTCTTTGTAATATTGAACTTATTATCTTTAATTATTCTTCTTTTACATTTATTCGTTATCTGTAGTAACTGATCAACTCATCTTATTTTTACTGGAAAAAATTATGAAAAATAATAATGATTACATGAATTCAATTTTTGTTATAAGCCAATGGTTCGCAAAATTCTTCCTTTATCCTTTACTCAAACCAAGTGGTTGAAATATTTGTCCTCAACTTTTTTTCCCTTTGTTTAATGTCACTATAATTCTAAGCTTATTTTGATTTTATATTACCAAGAATAATTAGTAGCTCTTTACTTATAAAAATATTCATAATATAAGGGTTTTATAGGAAGGGATTTTAATGAGGTAATTATAATTATAATGCATTAAATTAAGTGAACTTTTATGTTGCATGATAACAAAAAATACATTATTTTGGTTTAGAAAAAAAATTCTATAGTTCTGATTGCAGTTATAACTTTTTTTGCTAACACTATATTTTACGTTTGCTCTACGCTTTGTTCAAAATTGTGGATTTATTGATAATATAGATTACTTGATTATGATAATTTGAAATACTTTGTTATATCTGTACAAAAAGATGTATAATCATAAGATTTGTTTTTGTATCCTTTCTTACATCATATATAAAAACTATGTTATGCCATCATAAAAACCACGTTAAACTGCAGGTTTCGGTCTAATGAGACCAAAGGTGCACAAAATGACCCAAGAACAACAAATTAAGAACCAATCCAAATTAAAAAAAGGATGTTAAGTTCATGAAAAAAAAAAACATACTCCAGATATAACTTAACACACAATGTATGCATTTCCTTGCAAAAGCAAAGAAATAATAAAATAGAAAAATAATGATCGAAGCTTAATTACATCCTCTCTTCTTAAACAATATATATATATATATATAAAATTTCCAATGGCTACGCAAAAAGTTACATAGAACGATAGCACTAAGAACAATAGAACTATAAAGAACTAAGAACAAATTGAAGACCAGAGTCCTTGCCTAATGAATGATCTTGCTTCCCAATATCTCGACTTCTCTGTAGGTGCACGAAGATCCCCACATCGGAGCAGATGGTCCCTCTCCATTACTTCTCCAGAATCACGCAGTGGGCAAATAGGATCGACTGAAATGCCTATGCGATGCAGATGTGCTACAAAGCAATCGTGTCCCGTAGACAGGCGAAAAGCAGCCGCTGCTTTGCGTTTATCGGGAATAATAGAAGTGGCTACCGTCTTCCGATTTTTAGGGCTGCTAAATAAATGTTTTAAAAACAGTAATATTGACAGTAATGCAACAATGTTATAATATTTTAAAACAGTCATAATATAAGGTTGCAAAAAGCAATTTTTAATTATGTGAAACGAAATATGTTTAATTAAAATTGCAGTTCTTAACAAAATAGATAAATACTTAATGATCTTGAATTATCTATGTAATTGTCTTGAATTACATGGGCATGGTTGTGTTCAAGACTGGGCATGGTTGTGTTTACAAAACTTATACAAATATCCTATTAAAAAATATTTTTCTTCTTCTCACTGTGACTTGATATTGTCAAAATAAAGTATAAAAATTTTCTGACATAAATATACTGCTATGAAAAGAATCAAAATCTTAAATATTTTTTACATTCAAGTCTAATTATTAGTAATTTTAAATTCACGATAGCTATCTAACATACTTATCAAAATATTATTCCATATTAATTTAATAAGTAATCAAAGATTATTTAGTTTTTTTATAAAAAAATATTTTAAGATTGCAGTCTGATTTTTTTTTTTTTATTAACTGTTTCTTTAGTAAAATTATATAATCATTTCATTCACATCATTTCATTGAGTACAATGCATATAACGATAGATATAATGTATGATATAACAAAAAATAAATATAAAATCTTATGGTGTAAAATTATATTGATTTAAAGTGTTTCAGCAGAATTGTCAAGGTGTTTTTTACAAATGTAACTTAAAAGTGAATGAATGTTTATTTATTGACTTTTTAATATTTATGTAATTCGTGCATGGAATATTTATAATGAAAATATATTTAATATTTTAATATTAATAATATTCTTTAATATTCATGAAGGAAAATATATTTTGTTCCAAATAGACCTTTGCATTTATTAATGCATTATTTACTACTAACATTGAGAGCAGTCTTAAAATTGATGATGTTTGTGACAACTTACTATAGATCATGTTTATGGCAGCTTTATGAAATGCATAATAAAATATTTCAACAAACATTCTATGTTGGCTTGAATAGCAGGAATTGAGAATCTTTCTGTTAGGTAAGTAAAAATAAATAAAAAGCATATATGGGGATATTATTTCCTGGCTACTGGTTATTGGCAAAGGTTGTAAGCTTTTAGCTTGCCGTAAATTTGAATAGATTGAATAAAATATTTCTTTCATATTTAAATGTTCAACAGAAAACTAGTAGATTCATGTTCAATGCTTAATTCTTCAAGATGTTAAGTGAAGTTATTGTAGGACGACATGTGAATTAAAATCTATTTTCCTTCCATGGATGACAATACAGTCAGTTTATCCGCGTAATGATTAATAAAATGAATGAAAAAAAAAATATTTTAATAATGAATATAACCAAAATAAAATAATTATCATTTCTTTAAACCTCTATAAAACAGGTTCATAAATTAAACAGATTTAATGATTCTGTGAATGGGTTTTCAAACTTTATCTCAAAGGTCATGAATATTTTTTTTCGGAAAAAAATGTAAGTCATTGTGACTATCAAAGAGTACATGTATACCAGAAATTTTCTAAATTAAAGTGGAAAATGTCTTTCTTTTAAAATTCATTATTATATATATATATATATATATACACTGAAGTGACAAAAGTCATGGGATACCTCTTAATATCGTGTCGGCCCTCCTTTCGCCCGGCGAAGTGCAGCAACTCGTCGTGGCATGGACTCAACAAGTCGTTGGAAGTCTTCTGCAGGAATATTGAGCCATGCTGTCTCGATAGACGTCCATAATTGAAAGCGTAGATGGCAGGATTTTGGGCACGGACAGACCTCTCGATGATGTCCCGTAAATGCTCGATGGGAATGTCGGGCGATCTAGGTGGCCAGATCATTCGTTGGAATTGTCCAGAATGTTCTTCAAACCAATCCCGAACAGTTGTGGCCCGGTGACATGGCGCATTGTCATCCATAAAAATCCCATCGTTGTTTGGGTACATGAAGTCCATGAATGGCTGCAAGTGATCTCCAAGTAGCTGAACATAAGCATTTCCAGTCAATGTTCGGTCCAGTTGCACCAGAGGACCAAGTCCATGCCATGAAAAACAGCCCACACCATTACGGAGCCACCACCAGCTTGAACAGGGCCTTGCTGACAGTTTGGGTCCATGGTTTCGTGGTCTGCGCCACACTCGAACCCTACCATCAGCTCTTACCAACTGGAAATCGTGACTCATCGGACCAGGCCACGGTTTTCCATTCATCTAGGGACCAACCGATATGCTCACGTGCTCACGAGAGTCGCTGCAAGCGATGTCGTTCTGTCAGTAAAGGCACTCGAGTCGGTCTTCTGCTGGAATAGCCCAAGAAAGCCACATTTCTCCGCACAGTTTAACAGACAAGTCCCCTTGTACGTCCCACATTGATTTCTGCGGTTATTTGACGCAGTGTTGCTTGTCTGTTAGAATTTATGACTCTTTGCAGACGTCGCCGGTCTCGGTCGTTAAGTGCAGGCGGTCGACCACTGCGCTGTCCATGGTGGAATGTTATACCTGAAATTTCATACTCTCGGCACACTCTTGACACAGTGGATCTGGGAATGTTGAATTCCTAACGATTTCCGAAATGGTATGACCCATGTGTCTAGCTCCAACTAACATTCCGCGTTCAAAGTCTGTTAATTCCCGTCGTGCGGTCATCATCACGTCAAAACCTCGTCACATGAATAGCTTGAACAGAAATGAAAGCTCTGCGAAAGCACTGCGCATTTATACCTGTTCTACGCGATGCTACTATCTGAAAATTTGCATATTGCTATCCATGACTTTTTGTCACTTCAGTGTATATATATATATATATATATATATATATATATACATACATATATTGTAAGGTTTAATTATTATTATAGCCGCGAGAGGTCGCGACTGTGATCAGTAACTGGGACCTTAACTGTGTGGTCCAGTGTGGTAAGTACTTGCGGTGAGATTTAGAGACCATGAGGAGAACGCTAGGAGTGTCTGAAAGTGATAGACGGTCAGGAACCGGTTCTTGGTTTTTAACTATTAATGCTTTTGTAGAAGAGGCACCGGGTGCCATGTGTACATATGTACTAATATTATAAATAAATTAATATAAATAGAAAGAGAGATTGGTATTTCATCCTGACACAACTAATTGCTAGCATAGCAGCTAACAATATATATATGGTGGGCAACCAGACTTTAACTGGGTGTGGGTGGGTTGAAATATTTGAGGCACAGTTTGGAGAATCCACAACTTTGTTTACACATGAACAAACATCAAATACATATAATTAGAGATGTACAATATTTATCTCCTTTAAAGACAGATAATCATATATTCGAGGAAAAGTTCCGCTTCTAAACTGAAAACCCGATACTCGGCTAAGCGCAAGATGATAGAAAATATTTCTTCTTAGTGAGAGTCTGTAGGCTAAATATATTTCCTCTCGATGAAAGACTGTAAACTAAACTTTTAAACAGAAGTCCTTTTTGCGCTGTATTTCTTCTCGGATGAGACTCTGGAGGCCTACGCACCATTTCTCCTGAACGCCACGGGGAGGGAGGAGGGGGGGGGGCACTCCCTGACAGTGCGTAGGAGGAAGCATGGTTACAATATATAGATTTTGAAACGTGACATTTTTAAAAATGTTGCTTTGCTTTTATATTCGTATTACTCAAAGAGAATAGGTAGAAAAAATGGGTGAGAGAACCGAAAATTTTATTCTCTATTATGTAAAATTTCATTGTTTATTTAAAATTATAAATGTTTTATAATTATTATTATAAATGTTTTTATTTAGATATAATAGCGATATGAAATAAATTTGTATGTAAAACAAAAGAATTTGATAGCTAAATGGTTTTTTTATTTATAATTTAAAATTATTTTCTAATTCATCACTTAACTAAATTTTTCATAGATTAATCATATATTTTTAAAGTTATTCCTAATGTGCACAATTGTCAGGAGGAAAACAAAGTAAAATAAATCTCACAATGTTATATTTCATTCGATGAGAATGGAATTTTACATGTTGATGATTTTACTAAAAAAACAAAAACAGTTGATTATTATTTTGTGTAATTAAAAATAATATAAAATCAATGTATTTAATTGTATTCATAGTTCTCATATGATGACTTTTACTTACATTGTGTTTTCCTGAATTAAGTCCTTAAAGCACAGGCTTTAAATGCCACTGGCCACAAAATGAAAAAGACATGTAAAATTTTTAACTTTATTTCCTTTTTTTTTTTATCCACAATAAAAATCAATAACACAATAAAAAGCCTTTAATATATGGTGTTAATAAATGTTTTACGATTTTTTTGTTCCAACCACAAAAATTGAGTAATCATATGATTTTAATTTTTTATATTAAGGAACATAAATTTTTGTTTTCAACTAATGTAGATAGAAATATGTTTACGTATTTTAATGCATTATTTAATAACATTATCATGTACTTTGTTGAGTGAATTTTAAAATTGAATTTGTGTATGGTGATAAATATCCTAGACATAAATAATTTACCTAAGGCAACATCAGGCTAGACATTAATAACTAAGGACTAAACTTCTTGCTAACAAAATTACATATCAGGAAAATTATATAGAATATAATTTTTTATATAGATATATTATTTTTTAATTCTATTATCTTATATTAAATTATAGTTGGATCATAAAGTTGGAAACTATCTTTTTATGACAATCTAAAATTATTATAACAAATTATCAATTATGATACTAAAATTGGAATTCAATCCATTTTCATCAGGCACATACCAATAAATAATGCAACAATTAATTCAGAATTGCACCCTACGAAAATATTAAGAACACATAAAAACATCATCATCATAATTAAAACTGGACAACATAAAAAAAAATTTCAATTATATATTTAAATAAAATGCACGTATGAGGAAGGTGGGCACGGTACATACATCCCTGCTTTAGTCATAAACTACCTGTTGGTTTTTGATTAAGCATAATGAATACGAAGTCATGTTGATAAACCTCACCAGCATTTTCATTCATTAACCTGAATGACTTG
This sequence comes from Caerostris extrusa, assembly GCA_021605095.1. NCBI lineage: Eukaryota > Metazoa > Arthropoda > Arachnida > Araneae > Araneidae > Caerostris > Caerostris extrusa. Next base: position 68,178 of record BPLR01004605.1, read on the forward strand.
GTCTTAGAGATAGCCTGCTTTAACTACTCCCAAGCCATTAGTTTCTTTGAACTCCGGAAAGGAATCTTACTCTCATCATTTAGGGGTACTATATATCTAGTTGAAAGGTACCCAATAGACCACATTTATTGTACCACTAGGTGCAACTAATATAGAAGTAGTCTTGGGTTAAAAAACTACCTACGAAATAGTCTTGCTGTAGTTAAATAAAGATAAATATATCTGAACTATAACCTGGCCTATAAATTTTGCATCGTTCAAACTTCAAATTGCTGCATGTTCAATATTGATTCTATTCCGGTAAAAACATTGCAATGATTTTGAGTCGATATAAATTTTAAAAAAAAATGTGGGGATCTTTTCTTTAACTGAAAATTGAAGTGTTTTTAATTAAAAAACATTGTTTATATTGGTTTTTAAAACTTAGTGATATATGTATACAAGATGTACATATTTATGATATATATACATATTTTAAAATATTTGTTTCTGGTCTTGAGTACTATATGCTTCAGATTCGAATTATTTGGCAAATAAACCATATGTGCTGGGTTAATTACATTTTTAAAATGGAACTTGTTGTCAATAAGTATTGCAGAGGTGGAATTAGGTAGAAGGAATACTGTATCCAGGCTAACAAATTATTGAAAAATGATCTCGTCTATAAAATAAAAATATTGATAAAAAAAAAGGAAGGGTTAATCGGTCTAAAGGTAAATCAAATTACACAAAATCACTTTACCTAATCGTCTTACTTCTTTCTCCATGAAAGATTGTAAAAACTTAAACTGTCTAACACAACAAATTAATCAATAAGTGTTTAATTTTTTAAAGAATTTTATAAATTTCTTTCAAGTAATAAATTTTTACTGTACTATACCATACTCGACTTGTGACCAATCGCAACATTTGAAATTAACATGCTAGGTGGGCTTGTCAAACTCATTTATCATCAAGAACCACAAATAATACTATATATATTAAATATTATTACATTATATGTATATAATATTATAAATATTATATTAAATATTGATTTTTATTACCATTACACAAAATAAAATATATACGTAGAGAATCCATTCCAGTAATAAAAATTCCTGAAAAGTTCAAAAACATTTTTTTTTTTTTCTTGAATGTTTTTCATTAAATTTTGAAAATCCTTAAAAAAATTACTTAACATATATTTTTATTTATTTTATAATTATTGGCATTTATTAAAGGTAATTGACATGTGCGAGATGAGCCCACAGCAGTAAGCTGCAGTAAGATTATACTCTTCCAAGCACCGTCATACAACATAAACAGTTTTAAATCCAGAGTTCTTCTAAAAACATCATTCTAAAGACAAATCGTTGTAAAGATGGGCAGTTTGAGTTCGTTGGATCATGGGGATAATGTACACAGAAACGGAAAAGTGGGCTAAACTCCATTTTTTTTATCCTTTTTTTTTTTAAAGGATTAATAAAAATTAAAAAACACTAAATCTGTGAAAGTTATGTGAGACTCTAAAGCTTTTTTTCCTAAGCGATGAAATAATTGGTATGCCTCGAACGCATGAAATCCTTTCAGTCCCATTTAATATTAACGCTCGACGGAATTGAAGATTACTTTCTGTATATTTAATGTATTGTTACATTTTTTTTCCTGCTCGCTGAATAGCTGAATTCATTTTTAAAGCATTCTCCACACACACAAAAAAGTGTGGTCTAATGGTCAAATGTCTAGAACTCTGGCTGTTGGTACCATAGGCTTCAGGTTCGAATCCTGGCTGTGGCATGGATGTTTGTTAGTGGTTCGGAATCCACATTAAACAATAGGTCCTGGTATAATTAGCCTAAAGTGTCAAATAAAAAGACCGTAGAGCGACAAACCATCATATATATATATATATATATTCAATATGAAAAAAAATTAGTACGTTGTTTTTACCAATAAACATGTACTTTTATTAGCAATGATGTGGTTTGGTAATTTATACGTTCCTTTCTGTTTTTTATTGAATAAATAAATATCAGTGAAAACGACATGAACTTTTGATCAATAGCAGCGATCGCCCTAATCTACACACGTCAAACCTTTTCAAAAACTCTCCACCTTCCTTCTTACTAATACCTTCATCAACCCACTTCCGAAACGGAACTGCTAATAGCGAGTGAAGGAAAAAAAAGAAGGAACAAAACTCAAGATTAAAGAAGAAACTAAAGAACTCTCTCCATTGAATTTCTTGGGGAAAACTGCCTTTCCCTATCGCTGGAACACTGGGTGAAGGGAAATGCGAGAAAGAGCAGACACCTCGTATCGATCCCCTTTAGAGAACTTTTCAACGAGAGATTCCTCTACCCTTACATCGGACGGGGACAAAAGTGGGCTCCAAAGTGCGATGAAGTTTCCCTCCCTTCCTTTCTTTCTCTCTTTCAATGGAGATGAGAAAGGAAGTAAGGAAGGGTTGCTGCTGTAGTGTTGTTAGCAGCTGCTGTTTTGGCTACGGTCGAAGCTGTTTGATGGGAAGGCAGGTGGAATGTTAAATAAACAATTTTTTTTTTTTTACTCTTTCTTGTGAACTTTCGCTTAGAATCCTGAACGATGATGGATCAATTGAATTCTAGAAAGTAATTTGACAGAACTCACAAAGAGATGCAAAGATTAATGTAGGTCACAAGTCACTTGTATTTGCAACAGATTGGCCGCTTCCCACCACAGCAAAAACCTTGGAAAATTATCTGATTGTATGCATTTATGCTTGTAATATAAGGAATGTGTAATAAAATGAAAAAGAAAATGAGCAGTTTTATGCATAATATTATAATGATTTAAAAAAAAAAAATGTTCAGTATTTGATTCCAATTTTATTGTAATCAAATGTAAAATAATTAATCAATTAATCAAACGAATTTTTTGATAATCACAAATATATATACTGATTATTCAACATGAAAAAAATCACTACATTAAATTTACCAATAACCAGCTTTTATTAGCAATGGAGTTATTTACCAACCAACATCGCTTATGTTGGTTGGTAATGTATACTTTTCTCTATTTTTCAATTCCTTCTATTAGCTCCTACTCTCCCTATATATATCTTGTTCAAATTTTCAATTCTTAATAAAAGACTTTTTATTCATCCACTCAAGTTCAAATACATTTTTTTTGAACTTGTAGTAGATGACACTTGATGCTAATATGGTTTTTCAAATATTAATTCATTCATTAAATTTAATTAGTTAATTTTAGTTTTTTTACATTTAGTTGCATGTATCTAATAATAGATGGCGCCAGATGTAAAAGCAAAATTTCAATTTTATTTGAAAAGGACTTTTCTGCAATATAATAAAAAAAAGTAGGAATTGATTTGAAAAGATTTTTTTTATATTACTTGTTATATCTAAAATACATGTATACATATCAGTGAAAACGACTTGAATTCTTTGATCAATACCAGCGATCGCCCTAATCTACACACGTCCAACATTTTCAAAACCTCTCCACCTTCCTTCTACTAATACCTTCATCAACCCACTTCCGAAACGGAACAGCTAATAGCAAGAGGAAAAAAAAAAAAATAATAACACGGGTATAAAGAACCCTCCATTGAATTTCTTGGGGAAAACTGCCTTTCCCTATCGCTGGAACACTGGGTGAAGGGAAATGCGAGAAAGAGCAGACTCCCCGTATCGATCCCCTTTAGAGAACTTTTCAACGAGAGATTCCTCTACCCTTACATCGGACGGGGACAAAAGTGGGCTCCAAAGTGCGATGAAGTTTCTCCCTTCTCTTCCTTTCTTTCTTTCTCTCAATGGAGATGAGAAAGGAAGTAAGGAAGGGTTGCTGCTGGAGTGTTGTTAGCAGCTGCTGTTTAGGCTACGGTTGAGTTGTTTGATGGGAAGGCAGGTGGAATGTTAAATAAACAATTTTTTCTTTCTTTCTTGTGAACTTTCAGTTAGAATCCTGGCGATGGTAGATCAATTGAATTCTAGAAAGTAATTTGAAAGAACTCACTCAGAGATACATAGATTAATGTAGGTCACGAGTTACGTGCAATCACAACAGATTGGCTGTTTTCCATCATAACAAAAACCTTGAAATTATCAGATTGTATACATTTCTGCTTGTAATATAGGGAATATGCAATACAATGAAAATGTAAATGCCTATGCCTAATTGCATTTAAATTTAAATTATGCCTAATATTTTATTATTTTAAAAAATGTTTTAGCATTTTATTCGAAATTTTATAGTAATGAAATGTAAAATAATTAGTCAATTAGTCAAACGAAGTTTTTGATACCACAAATATGTATAGATTCAAACTGACCTGTGCATTTGATTGTATTATTTAGCTACAATCACATCTACTTTACAGTAATTTACACTACATTACCAATTTAATCTTATTTTTTGGTGATAAGTAGTATTAACACAAGCAAAAAAAAAAAAAAAAAAAAAAAAAAAAAAAAATGAAAAAAAAAATAATTAGTATGTTGAATTTACCGATAAACAAGTACTTTTATCAGCAATGATGTTGTTGGTTGGTAATTTATATGTTTCCCCCATGTTTATATCTGAAATAAATAAATATCAGTAAAAACGACTTGAACCTTTTAATCAATACCAGCGATCGCCCTAATCTACACACGTCCAACCTTTACAAAAACTCTCCACCTTCCTTCTTAATAATACCTTCATCAACCCACTTCCGAAACGGAACAGTTAATAGCGAGTGAAAAAAAAAAAGGAGGAACACGGGTATAAAGAACTCTCTCCATTGAATTTCTTGCTGGAAAACTGCCTTTCCCCATCGCTGGAACACTCGGTGAAGGGAAATACGAGAAAGAGCAGACTCCCTGTATCGATCCCTTTGGAGAACTTTTCAACGAGAGATTCCTCTACCCTTACATCGGACGGGGACAAAAGTGGGCTCCCAAAGTGCGATGAAGTTTCCCTCCCTTCCCTTTCTTTCTCTCTTTCAATGGAGATGAGAAAGAAAGTAAGGAAGGGTTGCTGCTGTTTTGTTAGCAGCTGCTGTTTTGGCTACGGTGGAGCTGTTTGTTGATGGGAAGGCAGGTGGAATGTTAAACAATTTTTTTCCCTCTTCCTTGTGAACTTTCAGTTAGAATCCTGAACGATGATAGATCAATTGAATTCTAGAAAGTAATTTGAAAGAACTTCTTACTCAGGGATGCATAGATTAATGTAGGTCACGAGTCACGTGTATTGGCAACAGATTGGCAGCTTCCCACCACAACAAAAACCTTGGAAATTATCTGATTATATATGAATATGTATATTTGTATATATTCAGGCTTGTAATATAAGGAATATGAAATGTAATGAAAAAGTAAATGAATGATTTTATGCAAAATATTACATTAATTTAATAACTGTTTTAGTATTTGATTCGAATTTTATAAGAATCAAATACAAAATAAATAGTCAACTAGTGAAGTGAATTTTTTTGATAGTCGCAAATACATATAGATTTAAACTGACCTGTGCATTTGATTGTATTATTTAGATACAATCACTTCGGCTTTAAATTAATAATCTAGTTTAAATTAATATAATTTTAAAATTAGAAATTTTTTGATAATAAGTAGTAGCATATTCTAGTTTCTAAAAATCAACAAAATATATAATATTCAATAAAATTAACAAATTACATTTACAAATTAACTATCATTTATGTATAAAAATTAAATATATATAAACATGATATTAAATTCTTTATTTTAATTTTATTATATGTGGTATTACACGAAATTCATATTTTTGTATTTGGTTCAATTTTTTTATAGTTGATATTATTGATTTTTGTAAATAAACGCAAAAATTAAGAAGCCTTTTTTTTTTATTGATCAATTTATTTTTTATATTTATGGGCAAAAATGTTAATATATATATATAACTAGGAATCTTGCATCCAATCCAGCACATTGTTGGCAAATATTCTGATTTTGTTTATAATGAATAAAAACATTGAATAATTTGCTTATTTTTTATATTTTAACGTTTAAATTTTCTATACAAATTTTTTTTATATTTTAATATTTCAGCAAGGTCGGATATAATTATATTAATTTATGTAAAAAGGTACATTTTGTGCATCTAAGACAAGATCTAGTTGATGAATTATTGTAGTAATTTAAAAAATAAACTTATTAATGATTTATACATATATTTTGTTATTGCAAGGAAATGAAGTTTGAATATCAATAAAAAATTCCTATTTGGAATATTTAAATCTGTGATGTGTTTGTTTAATTTATTGCTAAAGTACCACATGAGAATTGCTATAACGATTCTACCAGTCTGCTTCAATATAATTTCAAAAATAATTATTTCAAAACCTTATATATTTATTCAAACAACATTGTTTAAATGGATACATAGTTCTGAAATGATTATTTTTGAAAATTGTCCAGATTATTCTGAAAAAAAAAAAAAAAACAACTATGAAACTTGATGCGGCTCTAATTTATAAAAAAAAAAAAAGTATTCGAAAAATTATTTCCTCAAATGTTTCCTTATTTCTTATAAACTGAGTATTTCAAGCCAGGATACATACAGGGTATATATATATATATATATATATATATATAAGACAGCGGCAAAAGTTTTTTTTTTATTGCATAATTTTCAAATTTCATAATTTCCAAAAATTTTTCATTTGAAAACTGCTTTCAAAGTAGCAATATGAAATCTTATATATAATCCCACATATATACAGGGAAGACTTGCACAGACACACATAAATATGGAAAAATGGTTCGTACACACGCACATATAGGCAATTTCAGGCTCCTACACCCACACATGGACACGTTAACTTTTGTGCGCACTCACATAGTCACACACTGACACATATACACACGTTCACATACCCACACACTGACACACACACACACTGACACACACTCACACTCACATACTCACACACACTCACACTCACATACTCACTGACACACACTCACATACTCACACTCACACACTGGCACACACTCGCGTAATGACACACACTCACACACACACACACACACACACACACAAACTCACACACTGATACACACACACTCACATACTCACACACTGGCACACACTCACATACTCACACACTGACATGCACACTCCATACTCACACACTGACATGCACACTCCATACTCACACGGACACAAACATACTGAATCCCATATACACCCACCGCATATACACACATACACTAATACACGATGCATATATACATATACATATATAAAATCACACACACATGCGAGCATACACATACACATATACAAAGGAACACGCACCTAAACACCTCATGGACAAGCGCATATTTTTTATTGTTGCTGCCTGCGTAACAGAAAACACATTTTGGTTGAACTAATTGCAATTAGGCTTTAATTGATATGTGCAGCCTATGGTAATTACAAGAAAATATATGCTTGATTTAAATAATTTAAAAGGAGCAGAAACCAAACAATTTTAAAGGAAGAAAAAAATATTACAGTGAAATTAATAAATTAATTGCAATTTATAATACAATTTATAATGCAATTTATATATACTAATAATATAGAATGATTAAATATGTTTCTTTTTAATTAAAAAGCTTATACTACTAAACAAATACATTAACATTACATAATGTCAATACTTTTAAAATATTAATAAATACTTCAACAGTAAGAAATAATAATAATTTAAAAATAAAAATAATTAATATATTATATTCCGGAATTTTAAATAAAGGATTGTAAAATATTAAATTAGAACAAATTAATTCTTTTCTATTTTCATTTTGAAGTTCCTGTTTATGTTATAATTTTTTTTTCTAATTTATGTTGAAGTTTCTGTTGTATAATTCCTGTTTATTTTAATTGATATTATTTTAATTAGTTGTTCGTCGCAAAATATGTTAAAACAAATAGAAGAATGATGTATTACTAATGACAATTATAATTAAATGCTCAATGACTTCAATTAAAATTAATACATTTAATTCAATTTGCCCGTCACACTTTTATTTTGATTTAGCACTGTTAATTATTATCATTATTATTTTATTTTAATTTGTAAGAATACAATTATAAATCAATCAATTTGTTTAAAAATATTTTTTTATATTTGAAAATTATTTTACATGCAATCTTTATTTGTTATAAAAATCATTGATTTTTAATGTATGTAAAAATTACTTTTAGGTAAAATTTCATAAATTGTTGGTGCTTCTTTATATATTAAAATGATTTAAAACTGCTTATCATTTTCATTTATTATTATTCTATAAACAAAAGCAAAAGAATTAACGAAAAACCTTGTTTATGATTTTCACTTTATAGTAAAGGAATAGATACAGATAAAAATTATTACATTGTTTAGAAAATAAACTTTTATTTTAGATAAAGTAAAAGATAGTTTTCAAAATGATTAAAAATAGAAAATAACGTTGCCTTAGTTCAATGATTTTTTAATAAAAATAAATATTGCTACAAAGACGCTTTTTCTTACCTGATCATGATATGTTGTCGTAAAATGAGACACATTTTACAGCAGAATATAAAAATAGAATTTTAAAATGATGAGAGTTATTAAAAATAGACAAAACAGTGTTTTTATGAACCAGGAATCTATTATCTGCTTTATTTTATGCATTTCTCTTTTATGTTTTTGATTATATTTTCAAAAGCTTATATTATACGATCTACTATCATTTTGTTGACTAATTAATTCTGGCAAAGTTTAAAATTAAGGGTTTTCATCCGTCTGTACTTCAAGTATTTCTTTTTTCAATGTGCTTCATTTACATATAATTAAAATTTCTTGCTTTTTATTGAATTTGTAAATTGATATACAATGGATTAATTGCAGTTAAAATAGTGTACTATGTTATAAAAGGTACAGCAAACCAGCAAGTGCCCGGAAAGTGAGAATTAAAAAAAAACTTACCAAAAAAATTATAGCACTTGAATCAATATAGAAATATTTGAAATTATTAGTTTACAGCATTTCAATGTCTCAATAAATATATTCGCAAACAACATGTTGAATCATCGGAGTTCACGAAACTGTTTACTAACATCCATTTCTTGAATTTTAATGATGATTAATGAAACACATTGTATACCAACAACCATTTCTCGATACTAACGAATTAAAAATTTTGTGAAAGCGACCTCTTTAATAACATGTTGGATTTCATAACTAATGGTTCTTAGTTCAAAATCTGGTAGGCATATAAACAAAAGTTTATATATCAGCAACAAAGATGGTCACGATATGTTGAAATTACTACCGTTGGATTGGTAAGAAAGAGGAGTATGAATGAATGAATGGGATGAATGGGCAATGAATGGGCTAAACAATGAATGGGCTAAATATCAACTATTCTACTAACGAGTAACATAATATCGAAGCTCCCAGACGTTTAAAAATAAAAGCAACATACATGAGCCACCGATCACATTTTAGACTTCAGCACACACTGACTTGTTAATAGACTTAAAGTGGTTGGTGCTTGCTCTTTAAATTTTTAAGTATCACGGATCACATTGAGCCTGTAAAAAATTTCTAATTCGATTTTGTTAAATAATTAAGAATCCACTTATTGAACTGGTATATTTTATTTTCCTTTTCTTTTTGTCATCTAATGGTAACTAAAGAGGATAAAACAACAATTTTAAAATTTTAATTTTTTCTTCCTTTTTATTTTAAATAATAATTCAAACTAAAAAAATTTCAAGATTTTGTTTACATTGCTTTAAATTTTAAGAGTTTTTCTAAATTTAAGCTACTAATAATGTGGATGTATTTGTGATCCATTCAGGTACTCCCAAACTGGTGCGTCCATTGCATTGTACAGTTTTGACTGTTGCTGTGTTGAAACCTATTACAACGGCAGTTATTAGCAATTATTTTAGTTAAACAATATTTAACAAGATACACTTCATAACACTAATGAATTGTTTTTTCGTGTCTACATAGAATGTACAAAACTCGATTTGTTGCGTAACAAATGAATTTTCTTTTCATAATCTTTTGATGAATAAAACAAAATCCGTATTCTCAATTTTTATTAGTTTAGACTTAAAAACAAATTAACAAAAGCCATATGTTTAGAATATTTTGTATTTTTCTTATGTTACATAATAATGTTTCGGGATAAAATGTTCAGCAATGCATAACGTTTTATTAATTTTATTAATTTAGTATATTTTTCACTACGTTTTATCTCTTAAGATTAATGATTTATTTTTTGATGAATCGTAAAAGAAATTTTTTTAAAAAGTCAGACATCATTAAAAAAGAACATATTTAGCACGGAGAGGATCCTATTCATACATCAAAATCTTGTTGAAATATCGAATATTTAACTTATCTTTTACAAACGAACTCGCATTATGAAATTTTGGGAAGTGGCTAATTTGTGGACAATAATTAGTTTTTTACATACATTTAAAATTTTATTAAATAAGAAAATAATTTTTTATTCCTAGTTGATTAATTTATTGCATCATAGAAGATATGGCCCAAAACTTATCATCAGCATATAAAACAAAATAATTTAGATGAATTTTGATTAGGAAAATGAAGTTTAAAATAAGATTGCAAATCTAGAATTATAATGAACATATTATTCAATCTCACAACAAAAGATCATTTCTTGTCTCTATATAGAAGAGGTGGCTAGCTATACTACATTTGCTAGCCCCAGGTTTGTAGGAAAATTCGAACTTGATTAAAGAAACCCCATTATTTTTAATAAGCCATTTATTTTTTATATGAAAGGGCCATTGTTTTAAATGAACTTGATGGAACAAGTCACAAAATGGAAAAATCATCAATCTAACAACTTATTAACCAAGCTCACGGAAACCAATTGCTTAGATATATAACAATTGCCAATCCCCGAGAAGCAAATATCATTTTTTTAAGATTTTCTTTGCAGAAATGTTTGATAGAATAGGAACAATTTCTTTTTGTAACATTTTAACTTTTATGTTCTTGAATTATTTTTAACAAGAAATAAAAACATTATTCTTGACTTGGATAAGTTTTAGTTTACGATTCATATATATTTTTATTTGCATAAGAGCAAATCTGTTTTCAAACAGTTCTTACAATGATATCATAGATATGGATAGATCAGATAGTATATAGATACTAGTTGAGATATATAGATGAAGTTCAGATATATAAATTTATTAGATTATACATATCGGATATCAGGCTATATGCAAACAATTTTAAAAAATGTGTGCATACAGACAGTCTATTGGTACATTCTAAATGCAAAACTCATGAGACGATTTTGGTCTAAAGCAGAGAAGGGCAAACTTTTTCGATCGCCGGTCAAAAATCGGAAAAAAAAGTTTGGCGGGCCAAGATAAATTTTTCGAAAATTATAAAAAAATATATATAAATATTACAATTTAAATATGCTATTGGGATGAATGAAATTGCGATTTCATTTTTAAAAGTTCCTTATATTGAGGTTTGAAGTGTGATGTACTGATTCTAAGGAACGAGGCTAAATGCTCACCTGCCATTCTACTTCTGAAATAATTATTTCTAAGGTTCATAGTTGAAAACAGTTGCTAACATATATAAGATGAAGCAAACATAGCACTGATTTTCTGGGCGTGAGATATTAAATTTGGAAAACTTACTTTCGATAATGATTTGTAAAACTCTTAACTTATTGGCGCCAATCTACAGTTTTAACTAACAAAGAACTTCCGCTTTTGAACACTTTACCGATTGAAAGCTGTCTGTGCTTGCTATTTCCGTCGATATATGTTTTGTATAACAAAATTAGAGAAAGAAAGTAAAAAGATCATCAGTCCTTTGAAAAAAAGGAAAAAAAAAATAATATTCCATCAAAGTAGAAAATGAGATGGATGTATAATATATAAATATATATATTTTTTAATTTGCCTCGAACCGACAAATTAAAATTCTATCCGCAGGCCGGATAGAACCTGGGCCGGAGTTGGCCCGCGGGACGTAGTTGGCCCATCCCTGGTCTAAAAGTAAAAAATCTGAAACCTTTTGTATTGGTTTTTAAACTTTTTATTTGTTATAAGTATAAATATTACTGTGCCCAAAAGTAAGACCAATTATTTTTTTTTCAAAAACTCTGTATTTATTCTTCCAAATTTATTTCATCGCCTTTAAAGTAATCACCTCGGACACAATGCAATTATGCCAACTTTTTTTTTTCAATCCTCAATGCATGCTGGAAAGTCATCGGCAGCGATGGCCTTCAAAGCGCTGCGATTCACGTTGAATATCTTCGATCGATTCCAAACGGTGTCTCCGGCGTAATCTTTTGAGTTTAGGGAATACCCAGAAGTTGCAGGGTGGGAATACGGTATTTGTTGAACAACATAGGTTTCAGTTTTTAGCGAAACGTCACGAAGAATCAATGCAATGTGAGCTGGCGCATTCAGTGTTTTCGGTACCAATCGAGATTTGACGCGTTTGAGGCTCAAAATGGAATTGACCGATCCTTTTGAAATTCCAACATCCTCAGCAAAGTTTGTAAATATAAATCGACAGTTTTCAAGCACCAAATCTTTAATTTTTGGACGTGAGCTTCGTCGATTGAGGGTCGACCAGAGGCTATTCGTCTTCACCGCGCTCTCTGCTTTCTTTGAACTGTTTATACCACTTCTAAACATTTCTTTCCGATAAAGGAATGCTTACCGATTGCTTTTCTGCAACATTCTATACTTTTTCGCAAACAAAATTTATTGCAAGTTCTTTGCTCAGTTAATTCAGATATTTCAAAAATCGCCGGAATTAGTTTTAGCGTCTCACAAAAAGCCAAGCGTAACTCAAACACTAATGAATATTTTGACGTAAAATTTCACACAGATGTCAAGAACAGTGACAGCAATCTCAAAGAAAAAAAAAATATTGAAATTCCATAATCCCCAGGAATTTTAAATTGAAAATAGTTTCTAAATTTTGGACACAGTAGTATGCATATGTTTAATATTGTAGAACTCTTTTAAATTTTAAAATAAAAACTTTAATTTTACTTATTTAAACATGATAAAAGCATGATAAAAAACTAATAGCATGATAAAAGTTTAATTTGGGGACAGTTTCTTTTATATATTACTAGTCAGCTTCGATCCTTTGTATTTGCGTATATAATCCATGCTATACATATTGTAATTTTTACCTTATTCAAAATTACAATATATATTTGCCTTTATTTGAAAAAAAATTTCTTCATAATAATGCACCCGCCAATATTTCCTTTATTGTAATGAAATATATAAAATAACTAAATCATAAATAAAAATTAACTCAATTCAGTATTTTTTTAACTCCCATGGAAAAATCTTCGAAAATATGATATGAGATTTTTGAATCTTATTAGATTGTTATATATGAATTTTATTAGATTGTTATTAGGTTATTACAAGTTACTGAAACATTAATCTGCTACCAAAAAGGATTATATATAAATATTTAATATAGACTTGAACATCTTGGACATTCAAACTTCTGTTGTTACATTCTGGTATGTTTCGTGCCTACGATGTTTCGAAGAAAATAAAATCTCGAAAATATTTCGTAAGCCACGTGGATTTGCGGTGATGCTGTTGACAAAATGTGTTAGAATAATACAATTTCAGAGGAAAAGAATTTTATCGCATTTTCAAAACTTTTTTTTTCCTTAAATTTTCAAGAAAGTATATGATTTTGTAGAGACATTTTTTTTTTTTTGTTAGTGTTTGTTTATATCGTGATAAATTTAATTTTAATAGTTTCGAAAAATTTGCAATTATTTAAAATATGACTCTTTTAAATTTCACATTTATTATGATAAATATATTGTAAAAGTAAATAAATACATTTTTAAAAGAGCTGTTACAGCAAAACGTATTATAATGATACATATCAAAAACATGTTTCATTTAAATATTTTAAATGCATAATTGTTGTTAATGTTGAGATGCAGTCCAGTGCCTGTGATGATTAATAATTATTTTGTATTAATTTTTATTTATTAATAATTTTTAATATTAATTTTTATTTATTATTAATACTTATATTATATTAATTTTTATTTATTAATAATTTTTAATATTAATTTTATTTATTATTAAAAAATATTTGATATTGAATTTTATTTATTATTTTACTTTTCTATCTTATACAAATTATTTATAACGAAATCAATGTATTTTTGCCACACCAAACTGTCATATTGTAACAGTATGCTATCAAATATCCCATCTGATATAAGACTTATGTTTGTTCATTTAAAATTAAAATCCTCTATTGCTGTTAAAAAAATCATAAACCTTTTTCTATGTTTTTTTTTTTTTGTATTAAATACATATTTATTTTTGTGATAGCATAAATCCTATTTACATCTTTTTTATACTATGCCATACATGCTTGAATTAAGGGATTTGTCTTCCAGTACACGTTTACAGACAATCTGTGGCACAAGAAAAAAATCTCCAAGCTAAGCTTTTAAGCGCTTTCTGTAAGATCCCTTACTTTCTCGCAAATAAGTAACAAAAAAGCGGTTCTGTTGCTTTTTTCCTTTTTGTCGACCACATCATAACATGGGACAGAATAGTTTCCGATTAGAAAACAAAGATTTTAGTGTCCGTCACGCGTTCTAATCTTCTAGTCCAATGTTCTTTACCATCCTTGGAGATTTTTCCTGGAGTCGCTAATGGAATAACGTCTGGTCCATTGCGCTTGGAGTGCATTTTCGGCTACTCTTTTAGTAGCCGACTTTTGCATTGTAGCAACTCTCGTTTTATATCTTTCCTGGAAAATGTACAAGAAAGTGAATGTCTTTATGAGATCGTAATATTTTTTATGTTCTTTGTCAAGACAATTTAGAAAATTTTAATAAAGGTATGGTTAGGTGTTTAAGAGATAAAAGTTCCCTTTCAAAATACAAAGTGAAAATATCAATCATCCCGTATATTTTTGCGTTAAGTCTTTTATTTAAAAGACAATTAACTTAGAAAATTTGTTAAAAGTACGTTTTGAAAAGAGAAATGTAAATTAAAAATGTATGTTACTTTTTAAATACATTTATATCAACACAATTAGTTTCTAGTAATTTAATTTTTCTAAAGATTTTTTTACTAAAACTTTTTATACTAAAGAGTTGTTTCTAATTTAATCTTTTAATGTAATTCACTTTGCATTCGGGTTTTTTTATGAAATGGCTTTTGTGTATATCATTTCATAAATATGTAACTTGAATAATTTTTTGAATATTAGCATCTCATTAATGAATATTGTAACATCTCGGCTGTACTAGACCTGTAAGGGCTTTAAGAAGAGAAACACTTTCAGGTTTATGAGAACAAATTAATTTTTATTTTGCGTACCAAATCAACATAGTAATGCTATCGAAAAACCGTCTGATATACGATTTTGCTATTATCTTTGTTCATTTAAAATTAAAGTCCACATATTTCTATTAAATATCATATACCTTTTTCCTGCTTGTTTTGTTTTAGTATCAAATACATAATGAGAATTTTTTATGATAGCGTAAATCCTACTTACATCTTTTTATACTATGCTGTACATGCTTGAATTAAGATATTTGTCTTTCAGAACACGTTGCAAGACAATCTGTGGCACAAGAAAAAAATCTCAAGCTAAGCTTTTAAGCGCTTTCAGTAAGAGCCCTTACTTTCTCGCAAATAAGTAACAAAAAAGCAGTTCTGTTGCTTTTTCCTTTTTGTCGACCACATCATAACAGGGGACAGAATAGTTTCCGATTAGAAAACAAAGATTTTAGTGTCCCGTCACGCGTTCTAATCTTCTAGTCCAATGTTCTTTACCATCCTTGGAGATTTTTCCTGGAGTCGCTAATGGAATAACGTCTGGTCCACTGCGCTTGGGTGCATTTTCGGCTACTCTTTGGGTAGTCGACTTTTGCATTGTAGCAACTCTCGTTTTATATCTTTCCTGGCAAATGTACAAGAAAGTGAATGTCTTTATGAGATCGTAATATTTTTTTATACTCTTTGTCGAAGCAATTTAGAAAATGTTAATAAAGGTATGGATAGAAGGAAAGGGTTGTTTAAGAGGAAAAAGGTTCCTTTCAAAATGTTTCGTGTTTGTTTCAACATGTTTTTGTGTTAAGTTTTTTTTTTAAAGAAATAAACTTGAAAAAAAAATTTACTTTTTGAAAAAGAGAAATAAAAATTAAACATAAAATGTGCGTTTATGTAAATATAATTATCTCAACAATTTTATCTAGTAATAAAATTTAAAAATTTATGTTTAATTAAATGCAGTTATCTCAACACAATTTGTATCTAATAATTTTATTTTCTCAAGAGTTTTTATTAAATATTTTTATACTAAAGTGTTGTCTTTATTTCAATCTTTTAAGGAAATTCAAGTTTACATTAGTATTTTATATGTGAGAAGGTTTTTAAATACAATATATCATAAATATGTAACTTAATTTTTTTTAAATATTATAATTTTATTAATGAATATTGCAACGTCTTGGCCTATAATTTAACTATAACGGCTTCAAGAAGAGGATCTCTTTCAGGTTTATGAGAACACTTTAATTTTAATTTTTTTCCTATCAAATTTCCATAGTAATGCTATCAAATAATCCATCTAATATACGATTTTCTATTATCTTTGTTCATTGATTAAAATCCTCATATTGCTATTAAAAACCAAAAATATTTTATATACTTGTTTTGTTTCAAATATCAAATGTATAGCAGATATTTTTTTATGATAGCTTAAATGCTATTTACATCTTTTTATACTATGCTGTACATGCTTGAATTAAGAGATTTATCTTTCAGTACACGTTTCCAGACAATCTGTGGCACAGGAAAAAGTCTCCAAGCTAAGATTTTCAGCGCTTTCAGTAAGAGCCCTACTTTCTCGCAAATAAGTAACAAAAGCAGTTCTGTTGCTTTTCCTTTTTGTCGACCACATCATAATGGGGACAGAATAGTTTCCGATTAGAAAACAAAGATTTTAGTGTCCCGTCACGCGTTCTAATCTTCTAGTCCAATGTTCTTTACCATCCTTGAGATTTTTCCTGGAGTCGCTAATGGAATAACGTCTGGTCCACTGCGCTTGGAGTGCATTTTCAACTACTCTTCGGGTATCTGACTTTCGTATTGTAGCAACTCTCGTTTTATATCTTTCCTGGCAAATGTACAAGAAAGTGAATGTCTTTATGAGATCGTAATATTTTTTATACTCTTTGTCAAGGCAATTTAGAAAATTTTAATAAAGATATGGCTAGGTGTTCAATAAGAAAAAGGTTTCCTTTCAATATGTTTTTTAGTTAAAGTCTTTTTATGAAAAAAAATAAATAATAAACTTGAACACAGTTTTAAAAGTACTTTTGAAAAAAATACAAATTAAAAATAAATTGTACTTTTACTTAAAACACAATTATCTCAACACAATTTGTATCTAGTAATACACATTAAAAACGTATGTTTACAAACACATTTATCTCAACACTATTTGTATCTTGTAATACAAATTAAGAATGTATGTTTACTTAAACACAATTTGTATCTAGTAATTATAAATTAAAAATGTATGTTTACTTACGCACATTTATCTGAACGCAATTTTTATTTACACTACTGACCATTAAAATTGCTGCACCAAGAAGGCGATGTGCTACACACGTGAAATTAAAACGACAGAAAGAAGATGCTGTGATATGCAAATGATTAATTTTTCAGTACATTCAGGCGTCGATAGTGACGCCTACAAAATATATTTAAAAGAGGAAATTGTTCAGTAGGTTTCTCATGCACAAATTGCATCTGCACGTTGTTGCCTGGTGAAAAGTTATAGTGATGCCTCGTTTAAGAAGCAGAATTGCGTACCAGTACGTTTCTGACTTTGATAAAGGTGGAATTGTAGCGAACCGGAATTGCAGTTTATCTTATCGCAGTATTACTGCTCGCGTCGGTCGAGATCCAATGACTGTTAGCATAATATGGAAATGATGGGTTCAGGACGGTAATACGGAACGGCGTGCTAGATCTCAGCGGCCCCTTATCACTAGCAGTGGAGTGACAGGTATGTTACCCGCATGGCCTTAATGGATCGTGCAGCCATGTTACAAGCCCTGAGTCAAGAATTGGGAAGTTTGCACGACACAAATGTCTGCACGAACAGTTTGGAGCAGCATGGACTCTCAGCTCGGAGACCCTTGACGCTACATCACAGACAGGAGAGTTCAATGGTGTAATCAGGGACGAACTCGGGCTCCCGAATGGCGAGACGTAATTTTTCAGATGAATCCAGGTTCGGTTTACAACATCAAGATGGTCGCATCTGTGTTTGGCGGCATCGTGGTGAACGGACATCGTCATACTGTCCCATCACCTGTCACAATGAATAAGATTCATTTTAATTATTATTTATTATTTTGATGAGTTCTTTTTTATTTCAAGTACGATAAATAAAGTTGCAACATGTTAATACTTAAAATAATAAATAAATTGAATATAACTTATAAATATTTTTCCTTAAAATTTAAATTTAGAAAAGTTTATTACTACATTCAGTAAATATGTCCAGACATTTTACAGTCAGTATAAATAATAAATAAATTATTTATTCAAAAGAACAACTACCCATGTCACTATTACTAAAAAGGGAATTGTGAACACTATCTTAATGAATATGATTTATTTTAATAATTATTTATTATTTTCATGATTTTTTTTTTCAAGTACGATAAATAAAGTTGCAACATTTTAATATTTAAAATGATAAATAAATTAAATATAGGTTATAAATTATTTTCTTTAAAGTTTAAATTTAGAAACATTTACATTTTCTTTTTAATAAATATGTCCAAACATTTTATAGTCAGTATAAATAATAAATAAATTATTTATTCAAAAGAACAACTACTCATGTATAAAAAGTTAAATTAATTAATCCTCTCTTGTTTTAAAAATGTACTATTTTTAATAACCTAAAAAAGATACTGCGAAAATATTCTACAGCTACTTGAACACTGTTATTATTTGATTTACGTAAAAAACATTCTCGGTTTGCATGTGACATAAAAGAAGATTATTTGCGCTTGTTTTTTCTCTTCCAGCACTAATTACTAAGGCGCACAAAATTAAGGAACATCCAAACATTTTATAGTCAGTATACAAACATAAATAAATTGTTTATTTAAAAAAAACAACTATCCACATCTAAATGTACATTAATTATCACACTATTTTTTAAAAATACCATTTTTAATAACTTAAAAAAGTGGGATGCGAAAATATTTTACAGCTACTTGAATACTGTTCTTATTTGATTTACGTAAAAACATTCTCAGTTTGCAAGTGACGAAAAGAAGATTATTTGCACTTGTTTTTCTCTTCCAGCACTAATTACTGAGGTTCACAAAGTTAAGGAACATCCAAACGATTTATAGTCTGTATACAAACATAAATATATTGTTTATTTAAAAGTACAACTACTCATGTTTAAAAGTACATTAATTATTACTCTTTAAAAGTACTATTTTTAATAACAAAAATTATGCTGTGAAAATATTTTACAGCTACTTGAACACTGTTATTATTTGATATACGTAAAAATATTCTCGTTTACAAGTGACATGAAAGAAGATTATTTGCACTTGTTTTTCTCTTCCAGCACTAATTACTGAGGTTCACAAAGGAACGTCCAAACGATTTATAGTCTGTATACAAACATAATAAATTGTTTATTTAAAAAAAGTACAACTACTCATGTTTAAAAGTACATTAATTATTACTCTGCTCTAAAAAAGTACTACTTTTAATAACAAAATTATGCTGTGAAAATATTTTACAGCTACTTGAACACTGTTATTATTTGATATACGTAAAAATATTCTCGATTTACAAGTGACATGAAAGAAGATTATTTACACTTGTTTTTTTCTCTTCCAGCGCTAATTACTAAGGCGCACAAATTTGAAATCCAAACATTTTATGGCCAGCATACAAACATAATAAATTGTTTATTTAAAGAACAATTACTCACGTCTAAAAAGTACATTAATTATCACACTATTTTTAAAAAAAATACTATTTTTAATAACTTAAAAAAGGGATGCGAAAATATTTTACAGCTACTTGAACACTGTTCTTATTTGATTTACGTAAAAAACATTCTCAGTTTGCAAGTGACATAAATGAAGATTATTTGCACTTGTTTTTTCTCTTCCAGCACTAATTACAGAGGTTCACAAAGTTACGGAACGTCCAAACGATTTATAGTCTGTATACAAACATAAAAATTGTTTATTTAAAAGTACAACTACTCATGTTTAAAAGTACATTAATCATTACTCTGCTCTTAAAAAGTACTACTTTTAATAACTAAAATTATGCTGTGAAAATATTTTACAGCTACTTGAACACTGTTATTATTTGAAATATACGTAAAAATATTCTCGATTTACAAGTGACATGAAAAGAAGATTATTTGCACTTGTTTTTTTTTCTCTTCCAGCGCTAATTACTAAGGCGTACAAATTTAAGGAACGTCAAACATTTTATGGCCAGCATACAAACATAATAAATTGTTTATTTAAAAGAACAATTACTCACGTCTAAAAGTACATTAATTATCACACTATTTTTAAAAAATACTATTTTTAATAACTTAAAAAAGCGGGATGCGAAAATATTTTACAGCTACTTGAACACTGTTCTTATTTGATTTACGTAAAAACATTCTCAGTTTGCAAGTGACGAAAGAAGATTATTTGCACTTGTTTTTTCTCTTCCAGCACTAATTACAGAGGTTCACAAAGTTACGGAACGTCCAAACGATTTATAGTCTGTATACAAACATAAATATATTGTTTATTTAAAAGTACAACTACTCATGTTTAAAAGTACATTAATTATTACTCTGCTCTAAAAAAGTACTACTTTTAATAACAAAATTATGCTGTGAAAATATTTTACAGCTACTTTGAACATATGTTATTATTTGATATACGTAAAATATTCTCGATTTACAAGTGACATGAAAGAAGATTATTTGCACTTGTTTTTTCTCTTCCAGCGCTAATTACTAAGGCGTACAAATTTAAGGAACGTCCAAACATTTTATGGCCAGCATACAAACATAATAAATTGTTTATTTAAAAGAACAATTACTCACGTCTAAAAAGTACATTAATTATCACACTATTTTTAAAAAATACTATTTTTAATAACTTAAAAAAGTGGGATGCGAACATATTTTACAGCTACTTGAACACTGTTCTTATTTGATTTACGTAAAAACATTCTCAGTTTGCAAGTGACGCAAAATGAATATTATTTGCACTTTTTTTTCTCTTCCAGCACTAATTACTGAGGTTCACAAAGTTACGGAACGTCCAAACGATTTATAGTCTGTATACAAACATAAATATATTGTTTATTTAAAAGTACAACTACTCATGTTTATACATTAATTATTACTCTGCTCTAAAAAGTACTACTTTTAATAACAAAATTATGCTGTGAAAATGTTTTACAGCTACTTGAACACTATTGTTATTATTTGATATACGTAAAAATATTCTCGATTTACAAATGACATGAAGAAGATTATTTGCACTTGTTTTTTCTCTTCCAGCGCTAATTACTAAGGCGCACAAATTTAAGGAACGTCCAAACATTTTATGGCCAGCATACAAACAAAATAAATTGTTTATTTAAAAGAACAATTACTCACGTCTAAAAAGTACATTAATTATCACACAATTTTTAAAAAATACTATTTTTAATAACTTAAAAAAAGCGGGATGCGAAAATATTTTACAGCTACTTGAATACTGTTCTTATTTGATTTACGTAAAAACATTCTCAGTTTTGACGAAATGAAGATTATTTGCACTTGTTTTTTTCTCTTCCAGCACTAATTACTTAGGTTCACAAAGGAACGTCCAAACGATTTATAGTCTGTATACAAACATAAATATATTGTTTATTTAAAAGTACAACTACTCATGTTTAAAAAAGTACATTAATTATTACTCTGCTCTAAAAAGTACTACTTTTAATAACAAAATTATGCTGTGAAAATATTTTACAGCTACTTGAACACTGTTATTATTTGATATACGTAAAAATATTCTCGATTTACAAGTGACATGAAAGAAGATTATTTGCACTTGTTTTTTCTCTTCCAGCGCTAATTACTAAGGCGCACAAATTTAAGGAACGTCCAAACATTTTATGGCCAGCATACAAACATAATAAATTGTTTATTTAAAAGAACAATTACTCACGTCTAAAAAGTACATTAATTATCACACTATTTTTAAAAATACTATTTTTAATAACTTAAAAGCGGGATGCGAACATATTTTACAGCTACTTGAACACTGTTCTTATTTGATTTACGTAAAAACATTCTCAGTTTGCAAGTGACGAAATGAAGATTATTTGCACTTGTTTTTTTCTCTTCCAGCACTACAATTACTGAGGTTCACAAAGTTACGGAACGTCCAAACGATTTATAGTCTGTATACAAACAAAATATATTGTTTATTTAAAAGTACAACTACTCATGTTTAAAAGTACATTAATTATTACTCTGCTCTAAAAAAGTACTACTTTTAATAACAAAATTATGCTGTGAAAATATTTTACAGCTACTTGAACACTGTTATTATTTGATATACGTAAAAATATTCTCGATTTACAAGTGACATGAAAGAAGATTATTTGCACTTGTTTTTTTCTCTTCCAGCGCGCTAATTACTAAGGCGCACAAATTTAAGGAACGTCCAAACATTTTATGGCCAGCATACAAACAAAATAAATTGTTTATTTAAAAGAACAATTACTCACGTCTAAAAAGTACATTAATTATCACACAATTTTTAAAAATACTATTTTAATAACTTAAAAAGCGGGATGCGAAAATATTTTACAGCTACTTGAATACTGTTCTTATTTGATTTACGTAAAAACATTCTCAGTTTGCAAGTGACGAAATGAAGATTATTTGCACTTGTTTTTTTTCTCTTCCAGCACTAATTACTGAGGTTCACAAAGTTACGGAACGTCCAAACGATTTATAGTCTGTATACAAACATAAATATATTGTTTATTTAAAAGTACAACTACTCATGTTTAAAAAGTACATTAATTATTACTCTGCTCTAAAAAAGTACTACTTTTAATAACAAAATTATGCTGTGAAAATATTTTACAGCTACTTGAACACTGTTATTATTTGATATACGTAAAAATATTCTCGATTTACAAGTGACATGAAAGAAGATTATTTGCACTTGTTTTTCTCTTCCAGCGCTAATTACTAAGGCGCACAAATTTAAGGAACGTCCAAACATTTTATGGCCAGCATACAAACATAATAAATTGTTTATTTAAAAGAACAATTACTCACGTCTAAAAAGTACATTAATTATCACACTATTTTTTAAAAAATACTATTTTTAATAACTTAAAAAAGCGGGATGCGAAAATATTTTACAGCTACTTGAATACTGTTATTATTTGATTTACGTAAAAACATGCACGATTTGCAAATGACATAACAGAAGATTATTTGCACTTTTTTTCTCTTCCAGCACTAATTACCAAAGTGCACAAAATTAAGGAATGTCCAAACATTTTATAGTCAATATATAAACGTAAATAAATTGTTTATTCAAAAAAACAACTATTCATGTCTAAAAGTGCATTAATTATCACACTATTTTTAAAAAGCACTATGTTTAATAACCTAAAAAAAAGTGGCATACGAAAATATTTTACAGCTACCTGAATACTGTTATTATTTGATTTACGTAAAAACATTCACGGTTTTGCAAGTGACATAAAAAAAGATTATTTGCACTTGTTTTTTTCTCTTCCGGCGCTAATTACCAAAGCGCACAAAATTGAACATCAAACTTCCTTGGCCTCCTTCTTTATCTAAATAATATCCACACAACTTTCTCTCAAAACCCATATCCTCCTTGAAATATTTCCTCTTAAAATATTTTCTTAAGGGGGAAAAAGAAAATTTTTCCTAAATTAAATTACACTTTCCTCTGCCTACCTTCAAAATTGGAATTCAAACGATGTATGTTTATTCAAGAGTTAAGAAGGAAGAGAACGGAAGAATTATTTATTCAGTTGCAGTAATCACTGAGAGCTTAATGATCATTTAACCTTGGAGAAAAAAAAAAGATTCTAGACAAAAAGAATACATTATTATCTCCAAGTTCCTCCATACATTTAAGGATTCCCAGACGCAGTTAATTACTCTATAAACCATTTGAGCGGAAATTTATTTGATCTACCACTTGATTAAAAAAAAAAGTGTTTAAATATTGTCTTTGTCTCCTTCTGAGATCCCCGTGGGTGTTATTTAAGATAACTTGGAAAAAGAGAGAAATGTACTTTATTTCTTTAAAGATAGTCAAGTAGCAATTAGGGTGTGTGGGATATAAAGTATTTTATTTCTTTAAATCCATTTCTCAGTTTGGATGCCAATTGAAATCTTTAATTTATTGCACATTATAGTAAAGTGCTTTAGGTCGGATTAATTTAAAACAATACCTTTAAAATATTTTTATTGAAATAACAAAGATCACAAAATGCAAGAAGTTAACTAACGAATAACGATACTGTTCTGATGGTGCCACAGGTTTAGGGTTCAGTGCCGGCGTTGTCATGGAGGTTTTGTAGTGGTTCGGAATCCACTTTAAACCGTAGGTCCTAGTCTCATTTGACTTGGGGTGATGTTATTCGCGCCCGTAGCATATCATCAAGCTGCAGGCGGCCCCTGTGTAGTGCTAAATGAGTAACAGCATTCGTCGATGCAGCCCACGCGACATTCCTTCTTCTAGACTAGTTTGTATTGGGATTGCTCGCAGGCGAATGATCAATACGACCCACTCCTCGCCGTATTGTAAAAAAAAAGAAACTAACTTTACTAGTCAACTAGCTGATAACCCTACTCCGTAAAAGAAAACAAGTATGCCAACGGCCAACCATGTTGAATATACCGGTTCTCGTTAGATCACCGAAGTCAAGCATCATTGGGCGCGGTCAGTACTTGGGTGGGTGACCACCTGAGCACTTCGTGCAGTTGGCATTCACAAATTTGGGACCTGAATGGTCGAAGCTCTCTGGCGCTCGGTGCCACAGGTTCCAGGTTCAAATCCCGGCGGTGCCATGGATGTTTGTAGTGGTTCTGGAATCCACTTTAAGCCGTAGGTCCCGGTCTCTTATGACTGTAAGAGCGTCATGGACTCAAAGTCAGACTTCTACCTACGAGTGCTCCATCACAACAGAAGCTGCTTCCTTCCCCTTCAATCATGAGAACGTATAGGCTCGTGGGCTTGGCCAGCCAAGTGGGATAAGAAACAACAAACAAAAAACAAGTTCTGTCTCGAAATCTTTCAGTATGAGACTTTGTAGAGAGTAAGTAAGAGACCTTCAGTAAGAGACCTTGGTCCGCCATGGGGCTCTTCCGCCAATGAAGAAGTTTAGTGCCTTTAAAATGTACTAGAGCACAAATTATTTTGCTTGGTTCAGTTTGTCGCTCTACGGTCATATTATGCTGGGCTATGTGATGTTGGGCTAATTAGACCGGGACCTACAATTTAACTGGAATTCGAACCACTACTATTGGTGCTACACTACATCACATCACTGTTCCTGGAACTGAATTGTCCTGTACAGTTTGAGAATGGT
This sequence comes from Caerostris extrusa, assembly GCA_021605095.1. NCBI lineage: Eukaryota > Metazoa > Arthropoda > Arachnida > Araneae > Araneidae > Caerostris > Caerostris extrusa. The sequence continues at coordinate 93,900 of BPLR01004605.1, forward strand.
ATGGGTGAGAAGTCTGATTGGGATCTGTGTTGCTCTACAGTCATATGAGACCGGGATCTACGGCTTAAAGTTGATTCCGGAACCACTAAGAAACATCCATGGCACCGCCGGTATTCGAACCTGAAGGATGTATTACCACAGGCCATAGCGCCAGCCAATTGGCCATCAAGCCGTCAATTTACGAATAAACTTGATTTAAAATTATTGAATAAAAGCAGAATGAAAATTTAATTCTTGAACATTTAAATATTTGATGTAAATGTATACATAAATGAAAATAAAGTATATTTAATAAATAATTTTAAAGATTTTTTTACCATGTATTTACAGTATAATGGATATTTCAAAAATAAAGCTAATGATAATTATGCAATTATGATTGTTGAAACTACAAATATGATCAAATATTTAAAACATTTAAGTAGTTTCTCATATTTTGATAATTGGGAAAATAAACATAAAGGCTATTGAATAAATTTGATTATAATTTTTTAAAAGCTAACACATTATTAAGTATTTGAATTATAAGATATAAGCATATTTTTCAATTTTTTCCTATTAGCTTACATTCTCCCTATATATATCTTGTTCAAAGTTTCAATCGTTAATGAAATACATTTTTTCATCCACTCAAGTTCAAATACATTTTTTAACTTATAGTGGAGGACATTCTGATGTTAATACAGTTTTTTCAAATATTAATTCAGTAATTAAATTTAATTAATTAATTTAGTTTTTTTGGATTTAAGTTGTATATATCTACCAATAGATGGCGCCACATATTCTTAAAAATGAATGAAAATTATTTATAAAGGGCTTTTCTGCGATATAGTGAAAAAAAGTAGGAGTTGACTTACAAAAAAAAAAAAATTTTTTTTTATAATACTTGTTTATACAAAAGATTATGCGAATAAACATCTTTTATTTTATTTAAAATTAATTTATTAATGCTGATTTTTATAAAATGAAAAAAAACAGTGTAGATAAATGAAGTAGAAAAATATAATTATAGCAATTTATAAAAAAAATTACATTTTTAATAATCGTCACTAGAAATGTTTTTCTCATTCCTTAATATTTAATCAACCTATTTATCAGTTTATTAAACTGGATTTTAACCGACAATACATTTATAATAAATACAACACTAGAGATTTTAATATTTCATATAATAACTAATATTTAAATGTGAAAGCAATAATTGAAATAGATAGTTTTGTATAACATTTATAATTAAGAATAGATATTGCTAAATTTTTTTGAGTTTGCTATCAATACAGATTTCAAGATCAAATAATATACTGAAATATTTAGATAAAATACGAATAATCATTTTCAATTATCTTTAATACTTATTATGTTCCCCTCTGTTTCAGATAAAAGAGAGTTTCCTATATGCACACATACAATAATTATTCCAGAAATGATAAACCAACATAATAAATGTCTGTAACCGAAATAAAACTCATGACAGCAAGATTACAAAACATTTCTTTGAGACAATATGAAAATGTACTGCATTAGGATTGAAAAGAATACAATTACATTTAATAGCTCCAATTCTCATTGTAATTAAGGTACACAATAACTATTGTTCGCAATATTTATTGTAGATAGGATGAAACTTTATAGGGTAGTATATTTTATATTTCAGTTTACAGACAACTGTTCCTCATTTGAATATTATTGTTGTTTAGTTTGTAAAACTAATAAAATTGAATATAACATAAAAAATACAACTTTTATATAGAAAACATATTTTAACATTTGTATATGAAAGTGTTGTAGCATTCCACTCCCAAGAGAGAGGAATGTATGGTTTTTTAACAAGTAGTACATAATAACAACCTATTACTGAAATTTGACAGCAGATAAGCAGTGTTGTGGTTATTTATATTACACGCAATTAGTGTTTTATAAAACACTAATGATACCAACCTGTCTCTCAAATCTGATAGCAGACATTCAGTGTCATGGATAATGAGACCTCATGAAATTAACGATTGTCAGTGCGACTTTCACAGGTCGAAAAAATTACAGATGGAATATGGACTACACCATGAGTTGTTGCAGCGTGAATGGTGATAGACAGTGGGCTGAGAAACTGTTTATTGCAATGAGAAGTCCTCAAGAAGGATTTTTTTAAAGGGAGGTTTTTGAAGGAGAGAATTCTGAGATGAGTCCACAGGTCAGAGTTTCCGCCTGTCTACGAAGTGAGACCCTAGCGTTTACGAGTAGTCACTAATGTGTGGTAATTAAGGTCTGCGCGGACCAGTTGGACTAGATTCGTTGTAGACACGGAAACTCTGAAAATTTTTGTCCTTGGAGTAAACTGTATTTGTGAATCAAATTTAATCTTCAATTTAAATTTTTTTTATGAATAATAATTTGTATTAACCCACAGTTCTGCACATATATATAAGGCTTATAAATAAAAAAAATAAAGTGTTCCCATCAACCTGAACGTGGCCCCCTCTTCTTAAAGCTGTTATAAGTCTAATATATGCCAAGACGTTAAATATTTATCAATGAAATTCTAATAATTAAAAAACATATTTGTGAGTTACATATTTGTGAAATACTATATATACACTACTGGCCATTCAAATTGCTACACCAGGAAGAAATGCAGATAACAAAAGGGTATTTAATGGATAAATATATTATACTGATATAAAAAGTTATTAAAGTTTCAAGAAATTTTGGTGCATAGATCCTGTGAAATCAGTGACCAGAGCAAACACCTCTGGCAGTAATAAGAGCACTTATACGCCTGGGCATTGAGTCAAACAGAGATTGGATGGCATGTACTGGTACATATGCCCATGCAGCTTAAACACGATGCCACAACTCATTAAACGTAGTGACTTGCGTAGGGTGTCGAGCCAGTCAGTCAGCAACCATGGGCAAGACGTTTTCTATTGGCGAGAGATCTGGTGAACGTGCTGGCCAGGGCAACAGCCGAACATTTTCCGTATCAAGGAAGGTCCGTACAATACGCGCAACCTGAGGTCGTGCATTATCCTGCTGAAACGTCGGATTTGCAGGGCTGGAATAAAGGGTAGAGCCACGAGTAGTAACACACCAGAAATGTAACGTGCACTGTTAAATTGCATTATAGAATCCGAACGTCTTGGAAAGAAGACCATATGTCAGAATGAATCAACACCATACCATATGTCAGAATGAGATAAGGAATGTAACTGATGTTATCTCATAGTGTTTTGAAATATACTAAACTATCAAAATTGCATTTTAGAATCCTAAATGTCCTGGAAACAAGTCCCTAAGCCAGAATGACTCAACATCATATCATATGCCGGAATGAGATAATGAATGTAACTCATGTTATCTCACAGTGTTTTGAAAATACCAATCTATTAAAATTTAATTACAGAATCCGAATTTCTTGGAAAGAAACCCATATGTGAGAATGAATCAACATTGCATTATATGTCAGAATGAATCAACATCATATTATATGTCAGAATGAATCAACGTCATACCATATGTCAGAATGAATCAACGTCATACCATATGTCAGAATGAATCAACATCATACCAAATGTCAGAATGAGATAATGAATGTAACTGATATTAGCTCGTAGTATTTTGAAAATACCAAACTATTAAAATTGCTTCATAGAATCCGAACATCTTTGAAAGAAGATTTTAATTTTAAAAATAATTGCATATCCTGTTTTATAAACATATATTATTTTCTCTACAGGTATCATTTCTGTGTTTCGGTTGTAAATGTTTCCCATTATAAAAATACTTTCGAAAAGGTCGATGTAGTAAAAATAGTCATTTTTTTCCGGCATTTCAAACCCTACGGGGAAATCGAAAATTCCAGATATACGCTTTTCGGTGTTTTAAAGAACTAAGATAAGAGGCAAAAAGCAGACATAACTTTTCGGTTGAAATTGGAAATCTTGAACTGCGTGTCAAATGGGATATAGCAGAGAATATTTTCCCGAGTTTATAAAAAATCGAAGGATGCAGAGTTTGTGCTCCAACTTTCAGAAGAAGGCTTGAATAATAAAAACCAAAGTGAGAAAAATGAAGGAAATATTCTTCTCTTGGTCTTTAAAAAAACAAACCTGCGGCGAAGAGTTCTAGAGAAAATTGGGAAACGGGATATATACTATATCCCTAAAAAATTAATTATCGGTTAAGATTAAAATTTGAATTTTTATTCAAAATGTATGGAAGATTTAATCTCCAAACGATAAGAAAAATTAATAGTATATATTGAAATATAGTAAAAGAAAAAAATCTCATTTAGGTGAGAACAAAGCTATTAAGTTAAGGAAAGTCAAATATTTTAAATAAATCGCAGTAAAAATTCGTTTTTAATAATCTTAACTTAAAAAGTGTCGTTTTTTAATAATATTTCATAACTCTTTGTTAAGAGATTTCTAGTTCACGGATTTTTCATTTAATTAAAAGGGTTTAAATTTATGTAAAGTTATTTAAATAATTATTTTCGCTAACTTTAATAATTATTTAAGTTATTTAAATAATTAGACGTTTAGGAATATACCTTTTAAGTGTTTTCTATTCTTATATATAATTAATTAGAAGTTATTGCTATTAAACCATTGTCAACTCATGCATTTGAAGTTATTTTTTGCATAAATGCTTTCTTTTCATATATTAAAAGATTCTACTATAATTTTTAAGATCTCTAATATCTTTTTTGCTAAAAAATAATTTTTAAAATATTTTTTATGTTTTATTATTATTTAAACTGTTCATATTTTATGAAATTTTAATTTGTGTGACATTTTCTATTGAACATAGATAATAGATTTTTATATTTGAATTAATTAAGCTAGATTACCTTAAAACAATACATTTTACGATTACATATTTAATAATATTCTTAGAGATCAATTTGAAAAGCATATGCGACATCATTATAAGAAGGATACTTAATAAATTGAAATATCTCTACCATGACCAAAAGTTAATATGAGGAAACTATGTGATAAAGATAATAACAGAAGCTGCTTAGGTAGATTAAAATAAAATATTCACAGAAAAAATGTCTGTGGCGTTTATTGTACAGTTCTAATAATATATAATAATATTATAAATTACAACAAGCACAAGAATCAAGAATCTAAAAACTGACTTAAATCTTATTTTTTTTTAACCTGAAGCAACATTTGAAAATATATAAACTTAAGCAAATTAAAAAAGATTATAGTGGATAATTGTTTATATTAATCTTTTAATGACACACACCAATTTTTTTCTTGTAACCTTTAGTGTACATTTCTCATACTTATAATTGTTGAAGTTAGAATTGAACTGATTGGTTACGATTGGCATCATACAATTATTATTATTATTATTATTTTTTACATTTCTCTGACTAAGAGAGAACCATTGTATAAAATGGTTTTAATAAAGCAAATATTATGTTACACAACAATAGGACTAGGGAACATCAATTAATCATTTTATGTCTTCAACAAACCAATCTATTTGAACGACTCTTCATAAAGCTTTTCTCTTCATAACATTTATTTACAGAACTGAGCAATAGACCCAGAAAACAATTCATTAGTTTGATTTTGTTTTTTTTTAATGTTTATTTTGTTGAAATATTTCTTATAATCACCAGTATCATTTGTTCAAATAAAAACGTATTTCTTATGTTTATATTTTTTTTTTTTTCAGTCTGGTTTATTAACTCTTCCATTACCATGAAATATATGTCATATGAAGTTCTAAAAGCCCTATTACTTTTCCAACATAATGATATTCTATATTAAGTAAACGTCAAATTATGCCCTTTTATTATCTAGAAACTTATTTTTATTTTTTAATCTAATTATAAGAGGGTTTGAATTTATTATAAAAGCCATAAATATATCCAAATATATATATAAACTGTTTTGAACTTATTAACATAGAAACTAGCTTACGTTCGTATGGCTTACTTCATATTATGATGTATAGCTATTAAGTTATATTTTTACTAATTCTGAAACCAAGGCAAAAATCTGGATGAAGACAAAATGGCCTTAATGTGTTTTATCATAACGAAAGAAAACGCAAATAAAACTAAGAAAAACTTTGAATATAATTTTAAAAATTCAGTCATTCTCAAAATTAAGAGAAATTTAAAGAAAATAACTGACAAAGTAAAATGGTTACCACATTTTTGTCAAATATTGTTAATAGGAAGCTTGCTTTTACAGACTTTGTAAATTCTTCGTCAATGTTTCTTAAATACGTCTTCAGTCTTTTGTTTCTTTTTTTGTAATGTTTTTTGTTCTTTTAAATCTACCATTTATTTGGTATTTTAATTTTTCTATCATAGATTTGTTTGTTACCTACTTCTGTAAAACTCGTGTGGTACTTTTGTGGTACACATGGATATCTTGTAAACTTCAACGAAAAAAATTCCATTATGTATGTACTTGATAAAAACATTTTTAGGACAACTGTATAGAAAATTGTACATAATTAGAAATATTTAATATTAGTAAATTGGCAGAAATTATATAGTAATATTTATGAGATATTTGTAAATCGACAATTAATGTATATTTTGCCATTATATAATGTATTATTTGATCATTTTAATTATTTTTAAAATTTTAAATTATGAGGACCACATGGCTTTTAAAAAAGTAGGAGGTTTACGTTTAATATTTATTAATAATATTTCAAAGTTAATTATTTTTCACTATTTAATCGAATCCAACTCCATAAATGAATTTTTATGTATTCATAATTATATACAATTTTTTTCCATTTCAATCATTTGACCATTGAACTAATTAAATGATTTGAAGATATAGAAATTTTAAAGAATGTATAATCATCATCAAATATATTGTACAGAATAGCTTTTCATGACGTTTTAAATATATTTTGATTCAATTTCATTAGTTTAAACTTTTGCGTTACCCCTTAACTAGATATTTATTCTGAAATGATTCAAATACATAATCTGATAACAATATATTGATTGCAACATCTACAGATGTTCAATGGAGCGTGTGATTGTACAATTGTAATCAATGGGAAACACTTTCCCTTGAGATTAAGTATCTTGTACAAACAATTCCAATTAATCAGAATTACCTCATAATGCACCAACATAATAATCCCTTATCTTGCTAATGCCAAGATAAATAATTAGCTAAATAATGATAATGGTGTATATGGCAAGATGATAGTGATTAAGAGATAATGATAAAGACTCAAAAAGAGGCAGAGAATCCGAAGATGGCACAAATGTGCTTTCCAAGTAAGAAGTAGATGGCGGAAATAAGACTATTAATGCTAATGATTAGGGAAATGGCGATTTAAAACTGATAGTAGCAATTTAAACAAATAGCGTTAGAAATTTATTTCGAGACAAAAATATATTTTTTCCCTCTTTCTGTTTTTTTTTTCCTATGATTTCATTGTTATTATTTATAATAAAATAAATTAAATTAAATAAATGTATTAAATAAAATAATATTGGAATTTTTATTAAAAAAAATAGAATTTTGAAGTGTGTATCTATTAAATTTAAAATATTTACATTAGGAAAGAAAATGGGAATTAGTTTATAATATTTTACTATAATTATTATTTATATATTTTTATTATAGGAATAAGATTATATTATTTTTATTGGTCCTTTATTGAGTACATTCCAGTTGTAGTAATCTTTCTTTAAGGTTTGTTACAATTAAGATGTTTAAGTTAATTAAATTAAAAGTCATGGGTTTAAAAGCAATAATATGTTTTTAAAAGAAAAATAAACAATTAAAATATTTGTTTCTCGGATATTTAATATAGTATGATAATGTATGTCATAGATGCAATTATTAAATTATTGTATATTCGCCTTTGAAATTGTATTATTTAAAGAAAACATTCAAAATGATAAAATAAACGAATTTAAAGAATTTTTTTTTTTTGACAAAGGAAAAAAAAAAAAACACTAAACGTGTTTAAAGATCTAAAGATGAAAGTTTTACATATTATAGTCATTTTTTTACAATATTTTGATTAGATTTATAATTATTTAGAAATATACATAATGCTCGATGTTATGTATCCTGTATTATTATTTTACTATATGATAATGACAATTAATATTCTGGAATTAAAATAAAAGGATAATTTATATAGGCCAATTTACCATAAGTGGGGGACTGAAAAGCAATTGTAATTCATACTGTTGTACTAAAATCTTACGTTACAGCCATTAACATAAGCAAGATTTTGATCATACCAAGTACGATGTTTGAGTTGAAATGACAAACTAATTAGAATTTCATACAATACTATATATCGACAAAGTGATTATTTGTAGACTAAGACTAAGACTTAGACTAGACTAGACTAAGACTGTAGACTGTTTCTTAATGGATTAAGACAACTGGCATTACTTACTTAATCCATTAAGGATCAAATTACAAGTCTTAGTCTACAACATGTTATCATGTACTGATGTTTGAACAACATGGTAGAATATTGATTTGTATTAAACTTATGCGGAATGAGATGTAAAATTAATTATAGATATTTTTATGAGTTTAATCAGCATAGTATATACAATATGCTAGTAATATAATATAGTATCTTATAATATATTTAATTTGATCAACAACAAAATTTTAATTTTTCTGGCACATTTATTCCAACATTTTTTTACTGTTAGATTTTATTTTGATTTTTCCAATATTTTCAATAAATTAAATAAATAGTTATTAATTTTTCACGTAAAAGTGATATTTTGTTATATTTTAATTTCTTTGACTTTGTTGTTGTATTTAAATCATTAATAAATACTTCTTTTTTTTTTTTTTTTTGCATATACTGGATGTAAATAAATTTGTTCCATCATTTACGAACATCAAAAATTATCATCAACATGAATCTTAAAAATTATTAACTTTGACTTATTTTAAATATTCTTCTTGATTAATTATTGAGTGCGTGGATAATTTGTTTTCAAATAAAAAAAAAAATTCATTTAAAAATTATTTGCTAATTTTCATTTTAAAAACAGTTAAATATGAAGAAAATTGTTTAAAATTTTCCTTTTTATATCTGTTTAATGGTATCTGAAAAAAAATTACTATATTTCAGTTATTTTAAAAATTACTTCAATGTAATTTAATAAGCATTTCTTTTTACGAAATGTTATTTTAATAAATTTTGTTAAAAAAAGGCTTATTAAATTACTCTTTAAATAATTCTTAAATAATTAAATTATTCTTTAAATATTCTCTTAAATAACTCTTTTTAAGTTAATTTTTTTGAACTTTTATGTTTGTAAACAGTAAATAAAAATATGATTTATCTTTATTATTTATTTAATCTGATACATTATAATGGTAAGGTTGTTAATAGTTTAGGTTGCAGTGCGTTTGTTAAAATATTTACCATTTGTTCCTTTACTGAAATACAAGTAAAATACTGACATATTGATAACTTTAATTTTATAAATTGGAGAAATAGAAAAAACAAGAATTTTCGTAGAATATTGTGGGGATAAAGATTCTGTTTTTTTTGCTGACTGTTTCTTTTTGACAATTCAGCTTTTCGATAGTTGTCCCTTTCTGCAGCTTCAGACTTCAACTTGTGAAAGTTTGTTCGATAAGGAAGTAGTTTTTGTTTTTCTTACTTTTCATGTAGTTGAAGCTTTTTTTTTTTTTATTCTTTTTCTTTTAAGTTACAAAGAAATCTGCAAGGAATTAGGAGGAGTGAAAATTGGGTGAACATTGTTTTCGCTTTTGTGGCATTCTTTCTTTCTTTTTTCTTCTTTTTTTTTGAGCAGTAGAGTACAACAGCAAAGTTTTTACGTTTTTCCAATCCTTTTTGTAGTAGCCATTTTAAGGAATCGTTTATCAGTTTAAGATTATTTTCTTTAGTTTTACTTTGTCGTCATTCAAATTTTTATTTTTTGTTGAAAATTTTTGTATTGCTTTTCAATTAGAAGGAGAGAAAAAGATAATTACTTATCAAGAAAATGCTTAATTTAGCAGGATATGAAATTAAAATTATAATTTTATTTAAATGTGTTAAAAATTAAATTTTTAAAACTTATCCACCACCTGGAAGTAAACAGATATTGTAACAAAAATTATTAAAATTTTATTTTGTTGAAAATTTTGTATTGCTTTTCAATTAGAAGGAGAGAAAAAGATAATTATTTATCAAGAAAATGCTTAATTTAGCAGGATATGAAATTAAAATTGTAATTTTATTTAAATGTGTTAAAAATTAAATTTTAAAACTTATCCACCACCTGGAAGTAAACAGATATTGCAACAAAAATTAATTTGTGTTTAATTAGATTTAAATTGGTTTTTGTACAGATGAAGCCATTATTTACTATCAAATAATAATTTGATACTCATCCAAATCAACAATTATTTAATCCCTTTAGAACATTTTCTAAAATAATAATTTTCCCACTTAACTTTTAAAAAATTATTATTACATTTGAATGATTTAGAAAGGTATGTTCATTTTCACGATTTATGCCATTGAAATACAAAAGTATAAAATCATTATTAATTAAGAAGGAAAATATAAGGAAATTGTCATCCTAAATTGAATACAATCTCTAAAAGTAATATAATTTTAAATACAAGCTCTAAATCTAATATAATTTTTTTCACGAACGTATAATTATAAAATATCATGTACAAGATTATTTTTACTTACTGGTAAAATTGGTAATAGTTTACAGTACATGATACAATTATGAATTATGAGTAGAAATTATGTTTCTTAAAAATAACATTATTTTTTTATAATCGCTCTTTAAAAACAATTTTTACTAAAGTAAATGAAAATATGTTCGAGAATGAATTATTTAAAACTTTATATCCATCAAGTAGAGAAAATCTTGCGATTAGAAGCCTAATAGCAAATCTAGAAATACAAATAATCTCACTATCATCATGGTAGTCTTGGTTATATCAGTATTTCAAGTACTTTTGAAAATTATTTTGATTAAAAAAAAATCTTTAGAGATATAAATTCTGACTATTAGCAAAGATTCAACGTTATTTTCTTTTGCTAAGACATCAGCCATTTTTTTTTTTTTTGTTCAGAAATCCCACTTGAAAAGACATCTATTGCACTTGTATTATTTGTGGGAAAAGATTAATTAGGTAATGCAGAATAAATATACCAATTATTCCACTCATACTTGTTCAGTGATCAATTATTGACCACTGACAAGGTGTCCGGTCAGTTTGACATTTTCTCGCGAATATTTGTTAAAATTTAATGAATAGTCAAATATACACCCAACTAATCAATTCGTTTAAACTAGAAAATTACTTATTTAATTTTCCTTGAGTTTCATTTTCAACGAACTAATCAGAAGGTTTTCTAAACATAGAGTTTATAGTTAGTAAACCAGATTGCATTTTACACCTAATATGTTTGAAGCATTCAAATTATATTTCTATAATAGTTTAGTTTATATTATAACTCCTAGTTTTATTTAATAGATGCTTATATTCATAAATATGCATATATAGACAGAGATAAAAAAAAACAGTATTTACACCGTCAAATTCGTATAAGGAAGTGAGAGAAAAAGTTCCGAATACAGTTACAGTTTCTGAATTGTTCATTTAAAAATGATGCATTTTCTACACACATATAATTCATCCCAGCACTTATGTACAGCACGCCACTGCTTGTAGATAGCGCTATACATAGAGCTTCATCTACAAAGGAGAATATTATATTTACAAGCCATGTTTTATTTATTACTAATTATATGCTCACATATTGATGGACTTGCCTCGTACTATATTGCTGCTATCTAATTCATTGGTATCGTATACTTTGCTATTTCAATCCCAAAATGAGTGAATCAAGTAAAAACAAAGAACTTATACATTTTTAATAGTGAGCAGAAGAATTATATTGTTACATTAATTTTAAAGATAAATTGTTTGTTGTGTGGCAGTAGAGTTACATTACCAAAAATATATATTGTTGAACTCACTTGCAGGCAATTCCTGTCACTTTTAATACGGTATATCTACAAATATGAAATAAAAACGAAGAAAATAAATCAGATTAAATGCAACCTGCCAGCCCAACAATCCCTTTTCACTATACATGCGGTAAAAAAGTGCTTTCACAATTTCTTACATAAAGAAAAGTCTTTCCAAGATGCTGAATTGTTAAAAGAAACCTTTTTTATTGGTGCCAATTAATTATTAAAAATGGATTTCTAATAAATGTGACACTATTTCAGTAATTCAAGAGTTGCATGAAGTAAAATGCAATAACCAATTATATCAAATGCAATATAAGACAAAAATATAATTTATATAACTAAATTATATTTTTTAATATATATTTTATATAATATATATATCATTATATATTTTTAAATAAATTATATTTTACAAAAATATAATTTTTATTCCAGACCCATACGTACTATGGAAACATTTATTTTCTGAACTCTCTCATTTTTTTTTTGCCTCTCTATCTGCATAGTACCTAACATTTGTATATTATTTAGAATTTACAAACATTTTTATAGTATATATTTTTACAGTTTTTTTCAATTTAGCAAAATATTTAATGCGATGATATCTTTCTGATTTTTTTTTTCAATTTTGCTATTCTGATATAGCGAAAATAATGTTTTATTAACTTGATTTGGAAAATACATATGATAACAGCTGGAAATCAAAGTTTTCTTTTTATGTATGCAACATTCACAACTTTCGTTTAATTCTTATTAGTCAGATTTTTAAGTAGTGATATTTATTATTAACTTTTAAACGGCTACGTTTATTTTTAAATGTAATAATGGTTTTCTCCTGTTAATTTTATTCTATATGAGAAAAATGTCTGAGAATCTCACAAGTTTTTATCGGACTTCTTTCGTTTAACAAGACAGAAAAGAAAATTGGTTTCATACAAAAGTAAGACAATCGCTTAAGGAAAATCAACTTCTTATACATTGTATTTTTAACTATGTTTTTTTTGGGTTTAACTATATATAATAGACACACAAATTTTTTTTTACTGTCTAATTTATGAATTTCTATAGAAAAGTTTTTGTAGAGTCTATGTATAAAATGGTTATGTGCATACAATGCTTTTTTAACATTTGAAAAAAAGTATCTTGTTAAAAATGTAAGGGATCATTAACATTTTATTTAATAAGTTAGAGGCGTTTTCAAGAATGGATATAATAACTGTAGTAAAAAATGTTTGTTGCTAAAGAAAGCATGATTTTTTTCTTGTTATTTTATATTTACTTAATAATGCATGTCTTATTTTATGTTTAATTGGCGATAAGAATTGAATTTGTTTTTAATAATTAAGTCTAATATTAGATTAAACTTTCAACGATGTCATGATAGATAATTTTAGCAAAAAAACATTGCTTAAAACTTGATGTTAATTATTTTTATAATATAATTTTTTAAAAACCAAGAGTGTACTAAATATTGAAAACATTTTAGTAATCTAACTTACAATGTTCTGAGAATCTCCTTTTAAAAATTTGTGTTTTAGTGTCTGTCATAAAGCAAAACATTCAACCACCGCTTAGTATTTTAAACATACAATTTATTGTACAACATAATTAACGTATTTACCAAGTTATTTACAAAAAAAAATAACAAAAAAATATCAACTGTATTCTCTACAGAATAGAATCGCCTGTACAGAATAGAATCGCCTGTATGGTCTCTGGTCCACATCCAAACCGATACGCTGTCCACAGGTTCTACGGGGAAATTTGTGTAACAGCAAGGGGCTTGACGTCAGTAGTTGCCCAGCAAAAAACCACACTAGAAACTCCTGGCAATAATTAACGACAATAATTTCGGCAATAATTCACGTAATTACTCCTACTCATGTTAGCGCTTTGCCAGTCAGTACAGAGATTTCTGAAATAGAAGAACTTTTTATAGTTTTCGTGATGAAACAAAGGAAATTAATTTTTATTGAATGCAAGTTTTTTATTATAATTTACTGATTTAAAATTGTCTTAAGTTATACCTTTTAAGTTTCAGTGAAAGTTAGATTAGCATTAAATTTACTATAATCCTTATAGTTAAGATTTTAGAGAGGATTAACAAAAACTTTGCATTTGTTGATGTTTTAACTATAAACGTTCACATAAATAAATTATCTATCGAGAAATGTACGCTTTTTTATCTAGTTTTCAAGATAGATTTACATCTTTTTTGTTTAAATTTCGACAAAGAAGTTTTATGAAAGAAATAGTAGACAATAGTTTATTATGGTTTACATAAATGGGTGATAACTTAATTAGTTGTTACAAAAGAAGTATTTTGGAATCCTAAAATTCTGAAACTCAATTACGATATAGCACTCAAACAACTGATGAAATAAAATAAAACATAATAAAAATTTTTAGAAATACAAATTATATAAAAAAAAATTCGACTAATAAAAGTATTCATGTGGATTCTTCCTATATGACAATTTAATTTATTGTTGCATGTGAAGTGTTTTGAAAACTCATCCATATAACTTTGGAAGTTTATTGAGATACAAGATAAAATGACAAATAAACTGAAGTAAGAACATACTAAAAACTGTACAAATACAGATAGCATAAAAAACCACCAAGAAATCACCACCTTGAAATCCTTAGTGTAATATGACCTTGAGCTAGATAGCATCATCTACTGCAGGTCATTACATTATGTGTGTAAAAACCAGCTTTACATAAAAGGCAAACTTTAATTAGGAGAAATCTGGTTTTTCAATGTCCAACACAGTAAATCGATTTTTTAAATAATTATGAAACATGTTTCAAAAGATGATTACTAGCATCATTACTTGCTGAAATTGAAACTGTTTCATAATCAAAGTAATACTAACAATTTATAATTCAAAGAGCAATCTGAAAAAAAATGACTTTTTTATGTTTATGTTTACGTACATTCACTGACTATGCAATTGTGCAAATTACAACACGAATATTGAAATTTGTTTCGAATAATTTGAAATCAGATTATTTGATATGAAAATAGTAGTAATTCTCATAATATACTCTAATTATTCTAAAAAAAAAAAATTCTTGTTAATTATTATGAAAAAAATTAACCCTATCTAACTAATATTTTTGCATTAATTTTTTTTCAAACTTCACGTATTTTTTGAAAATGACCATTAGTTAAATTTAAAGTTCAAAAAGCAAATTACTCCGTTGGGTAATTTAAAAATCACGAAGGAGGTTTTCACTGAATTAAAAGTAAGAATATTGTATTCATTCAGTAAATTAATAATAAATATTATTCAGACATCATAAAATAAATGGGCTAAATTTATACACGACCCCTTAAAGTATACTGAATGCATTAAAGCAAATTTATGAAGCGGAAATGTTCATATAAATAATGTCATTGAAGTTATAACACCTTTTAATTCAAGTACCTGATTTTAAACATTGATTTGAATGCCATCCTTTATGGATAGCAATAACTAACAGAAATTTGAGAGTTATAAAATTCGAAGCAAATTTAAAAAAAAATGAGCTACCATTATCTCTAGTCAAATAATCAAAATACTAAAAATAAGTTTTTATTCGTTCTTTAATTCATAAATGGAAAAAAAGGCATTGAAACATTTTTGATATTATTTATTGATTTTTTTTTATGCATAACGGCACTGGTGATTTTTAGCGATCAAAGGAACTTAAGTATTATAGGTTTTTTGCTGAATATTTGTATTCTCTTTATTCTTCAAAATAATGACATAAAAAGGAATCCCTATACTTAATGTTTGAAGATTTTTTAATTTAAAAGTTTTTATTATTTTTTTAGTAATATATTTCTATATTAATTTTTCTAGAGCTAAGCCTTCATATAATTTTTTGTGTGTTTATACTACATAGCATTAATTTATAATTCTATATCAAATCCTTTTTTAATTTTTATTTAAAGATTGTAAAAAAAAAAAAAAAAAAAAAAGCAGTATATTTTATGTATTTCAAAGAAGCATACAAAATAAGAAGAATTGCCATTTTTCTGTCCTTTAATCTATATGATCCTAAAATTAAGTTAATTATTCTACATTTGAGAATAAATCTTAATAAACAGGGTGATTATAATTAAACTCCCATTTTCAAAATGTTGTAAAAAAAAAAAAAGCACTCATCATAATGAGTTCAAATGTGAATTGAAGATACTTTGAAGAAGGAGGAAATTGTATGGCACCAAAAAAAAAAAAAAAGTTCCAAAAAGAGTCCCACCAATTTTCCCATCCAATGTGTATGACCTTGTCGTGGTGGATGGACTTTACACTAACAGTGTCACAACAGTTGAATGACGAGGAAGTCCGTCCGTCCGTTTTTCCGTCAAAAATCTGAACAATCAAGCACACATTGAACAGTACAATTTGTTGAATGTGCAACTCATGTCAAATACGTTGCAATTTGATTCAAAATATCACTGGAAGCCGAATTCATTTTCTTTATGCCGCTTACATCGCCATCTATTAAAAAACACTTTGGAACATTTTTTTGATTCCATACAGTTTCCCTTCTTCAAGTATCTTCAATTCAAATTTGAACTCATTGTGACGAGTGGTTCTTTTTTACAGCATTTTGAAAGTGGAACTTTAATTATAATCGATCTGTATATGATCCTGAAATTAAGATAATTATTCTTCCATTAAAAAATAAATTTTTTAATATATATATTTAATGTTTTTAATATAATTGTAATAAAAATCAAGGTTTTAAGATTTCATAATGCAGGTTATGTTATGATAAAAACCTGATAGCCAATTATGGAAATTTATTGTTTTCTATAACATGTTTTAAAATCAATAGATACAGTTCATAGAATTCAATAAAATAGTTGAAAATAAATATTTAAAAATATTTATAAACTTATTATTAAAAAAAATGAAACACGTAATATAAGTATACTTCCATTAAATATAGGAAGAATATAACTATACAATTTATTATTTTACAAAAATCATCACCAAAACTTCTACTTTTTTTTTTAGATTTTTACCCCTAAAATTCTTAAAACTCATCTTGCAAACGAATGTGTTGAATTTAAGGTAGTCAAGAAAAGTCATTAGACTAATATAGACCCCCAGCTCACTCTGAGAATAACAAAGAGCCCGTAATCCACTTCAGAAATAAATGGAGAAATTGTGGTAATGCCAGCATCAGATGGCTACGGTTCATTTGCTGTAGTTGCTGCGGCATTTGTTCAATGCCACTTTTATCATCTAAATAATGGTGGTAGAGCTAACCAATGATTCACCGAGGATAAAGATTGTAGCCAAACTAATGTTACCTGAAAGCTGGTGCCATATAGAAGCTTAACCACATAAACGTTTGGTTATTGACTCTATTACATCCTACTGTTTTTTATTTTTAAGAATGTTGGGTTTAGTCTTCAATTTTAATGACACTTGTTTTTTGTTAAATCTTCCCGGCTCTGGGAAAATAAACATTTGTATATGATTTAAAGAAAGTGTATTGATCTTTATGCTTTGTATTAGAAGAATCTTCGGTTTGATATGCATTTTAAAATTATTTATTGATTTTTTTTTTATGCATAAGAAAACTATGATTTGTAAGTTTTAAAAGGAACTTAAATATTATTCATTTTTACTGAATATTTGTATTCTTTTGTATTGAAAATAATAAAATAAAAAGGATTGTTTCCCTGTATTTAATGTCTTCAGATTGGTTTTTAATTCAAAATTTAATTATCTTTTCTTGCAATATTTTTCTATTAAGTATCTTCTAGGACTAAGTTATATAATTATTTTTGTCTGTATATATGGTAATTATTTATAATTACACAGCACTTCTTTTTTTTATTTTTATTTAAAGAATGTAAAAAATGACATATTTTATGTATTTCAAAGAAGCTACAATAGAAGAAATGTAATTTTTTTTTCCATTACGCTAAATGATTGTAAAATGAAGATAATCTCATTAAAAAAATAAATTTTAATATATGTTTTTAAGACAATTAAATGAAAACGGTTAACTTATGTACTGATATAAATCAAGATTTGAGATTTCATAATATATGTTATAGCATGATATAACCTGATAGCCAGTTAAGGAACTTTATTGTTTTTTATAACATTTTAAAACCAACAGATAAAATTTATGGAACCAATAACAAAAGTTGAAAATAAATATTTAAAAGCTACATTTATAATACTTTTCCAATGTTTTATAAAAGAAACACATAATGTACTTAAGTATAGGAAGAATATATCTATACATTTTATTTTTTATAAAAATCATTAGCTTTTTTCAAGATTTTACCACTAAAGTTCTTAAAACTAATCTTGCAAACGAATGTGTTGGAGTTAAGGTAGTCAAGAAAAGTCATTAGGACTAATATAGCTCCAGCTCACTCTGAGAATAACAAAGAGCCCGTAATCCACTTCAGAAATAAATGGAGAAATTGTGGTAATACCGGCATCAATGGCTACGGTTCATTTGCTGTAGTTGCTGCGGCATTTGTTCAATGCCACTTTTTATCATCTAAATAATGGTGGTAGAGCTAACCAATGATTCACCGAGGATAAAGATTTGTTGCCAAACTAATGTTACCTGAAAGCTGGTGCCATATAGAAGCTTAACCACCCAAATGCTTGGTTATTGACTCTATTACATCATGCTGTTTTTTTTATGTTGGAAAACGCTGGGTTTAGTCTGCAATGTTTAAAGACACTTGTTTTTTTTTTTTAGCTTTGATAGCTCTGGGAACATAAACACTTGTATTTGATTTAGAGAAAGTTTGTTGATCTTTCTTTATGCTTTTGTGTTATGAAATCTTCTGTTTTGATTTCTGGAGTTAATGATACTTGTTTTTCTAAATCTTGAAATGTATGAGAAAATAAACGTGTGAATTTGATTAAACGAACTGTAATGATACAGAAAATGTTTTTGTATTTAATGTTCATGTTGAAAAGTTTGGATTGATATTTCAAAGATAAATCTTACTTGATTTTTTAATCTTGATAGCATTGGGAAAATAAACACTTGTATTTGATTTAAAGAAAGTTTGTTGATCTTTCTTTATGCTTTTGAATTAAAAATTTTTAGATTGATTTCTGGTATAAAAAAGAATACTTGTTTATTTAAATCTAGAAAGTTATGAGAAAATAAACGTGTGAATTTGATTAAACGAATGATAATTATGCCGAAAATGTGTTGTTTTTAATCTTCATGTTGATAAAGCTTGGATATTTCCGAAATTCAATCTTGTTTGTTGTTTTTAAACTTGATTGTTTTGACGAAATGAACAACACCCTTTTCCTTGTGGCTTTGTAAAATTTTATTAATCTTGCAAATTTTTTTTTATTAATTTTATTGTCACAAAATAAATATTTTGTTGTGGTCAGTTATTTTGTATTATTCTTAAGAGCGAAATATGCAAATGGATTTTTAAAAAATAAAGAAAAATAACTAAAACTAGTTTGTAAAACAATCTTTATTTATTTATTTATTTTATTTATTATTGTTTATTTATTTATTATTTAATTTCTATTATTATTATTTATTATTTATGTATTATTATTTTTTTAGAAAATACTTTTATCATACTATATACTTTTAAGACAATATACTTTTATAATGTATAGTGTCTTTTTTGTGTAATGTACAATTTTGTATATTACACCCGTTATTCTTTTAACTAACCAATTTATACGGTTAAGTTAAAAAGAATAATGAATGTAATATACAAGACAATATTATTTGAGAATGAAATATTGATATTCTTTTTTTATATTCAATTGTAAAAAAAAATACTTTCATTTTAAAAACTTAATTTTATAATAAACTTATTTTTTACAAAAAATATTGTTTTATGAATGTAGTTATTTGACTTGTTTTTATAATCAACGTTTAGAAGTAGTGCATTCATATTATTTTCTCCCTTTTAGAAATAATAGATAAATATTTTATTGAAGTCACTATCAAAATATTTAAAATTTACGCTTTGCTTTTTATATATTATTCTGAAATAATAGCTAATTGGATGAACCTGATATCGGAAGAAATTTTAGGTTAAAAGTAACAATTGTATTCAATATAAAGTTTTTATCATTTTAATAGGATTTAATTCTAATATTTCAAAATATATTATTCTGAATAATGAATATGAATATTTATCGAGGAGATCCAATGCAATATTATTTAATTTTGAACGCAGATGTTTTTTAATCTAATATACAAACTTGAGCTGCATTTTCGAGCGCAACAAATGCTAATGTATACTTTATGTATGAATTGCAGCTGCTTTCGTGTTAGAACAACCATTACGCTAACATGTAAAACGTCATTATGTCCATGATATGATGATATGCGTAGTAATTACTATAATGATATCAATGCTTTCGTGTAATTTGCACAGCTGTGGCATCATGTAGATGCTTTTATGTAATTCATATGACCACGGTTATCACTTAAATGCTTTTATGTAGTTAGCTAACTATTGTCATCGTATTACTGGTTTAAGTTAGAAAATCGTTTAAAAAAGAATCGTATTGCTAATTGAATGGTTCATACATGTCCACACGATATAATTGAACAAATCAACTTATCCTTGGACAAATAATTCAGAATGGATGTAAAATTGCATAAAATAAAAATTTTAAAATATTTCAATATAAATCATAGTTTGCAAAATGTGACAATTTTTTTTTTTCCTGTTGACTTACAATACTATTATTATAAAGGAAGAGTATTGTTTTTATGACTGATTAAATACATGCAGTTAAAGCTTTTATGTAGTGTCTAACTATGGTGATCGTATTGCTGGTTTAAATTAGAAAATCAGGTGGTGTTTTCTACTGCTATCGCAATAATGACCATGCAAAAAATGAATGTAAAATTGTATAAAAATAAAAATGTTTAAAATATTTGAATAAAAATCATAGTTTGTCTTATTTATTTACCTTAAACAAATAAAAATAAAAATTTAATAATTTTTTTGTCCTTATGTGTAGTACTGTTAACACACAATACAAAGAATATCATGATTATTATAAAGATAGAGTATTGTTTTTATGAAGAAAAATGATTAAATTACTTTTTGATTTTTAAATTACTAAACAAATATCTGGAGGATGAAACAGAAAAGCAAGACTGATTAAACACAAAAAATTCTTAAACCCTTAACGAATTATCACTCGCATACTCATATCACATATTTGTATCTATAAAAAATAACAAGTAAACTCATGCGAAAATTAATTTTTAATTTTATATTAAAGGAATATTTTGGAACAGCCGAATAATATTCTAAAATAAACAAGAATTCACTGTGATATTGTACGTTTAGCAACAATTAATCTATCGCGATTTTGCTGTTTTACAAATATTTAACTGGATGTAATTCAGTACAAAACAAATGACGAGGAACTGTGTGCTATTTATTGCTTACTATCAACTACATTTGCTTTTTTCTTTATTTCTTTCAAAAATGGCCCATTGACAACAGCAACGATGTTTCGTATGGGAATTTCGAAAGCTCTGTCAATATATCAAGAGAACTTTGATTCTAATATGCAATATGAAAATCTAAATTTATAATTAAACTTGTATATATAATAAAATACAATAATTCTAACAATGCATATAGAAAATTAAAAAAAGCATATTTGAGAAAATATATTAAAGAAAAAGTAATATATTAATGGAATAATATATGGATAAATAATATATAAATGTAAAAAAAGTTTTTATTATACATCAAGAGAACGCTTGATATATAATAAAACAACAAAAATAATAATAATATATAATTTACATTATTATATAACCATAATATGTAATTGTCTTGAATATAAGTTGATTATAATTTGCAGTATGAAAGCCTAAATTTATAAACGAACTTTTATGTGACATTAAACCAAAAAACTTATTGATCATAATTCTAACAATTCATATTGCAAATTAAAAAAATATAGATGAAAAAATAATATATTAATGAAATCATATATGAATATATATATGGAAAAAAATAAAAATTTTTTTGCATTATAAAGAGAATATAGCTTTGATTTTAATGGGCAGTATGACTGTCTAAATTTACAATCGAACTTTTATATGAAAAAAAAAACCAAAACACTTATCGATCATAATTATAACAATGCATATTGAAAATTAAAAAATAATATATTAATTAAATAATATTTGAATAAATATTATATGAATGAAAAAAAAAATCTGAAACTAATTTGTATTTGAAAAAAATTAAAAACGTTTTTTTATTATTATTCCGTTTAACGTTTAACTTAAAAATATATTTTATATAAATAACCGTATTTCATATTTATTGCAAAACCTATCATTTTTAAATGATGCATTTTACATCATTTAAATTTATGGTGTAATAAATGTCAGGAAAGCAAATTTTGTCGACAGCATTATTGTCTAGCACACTAGACTGGAACCCTTCTGAAAGGAGACAAATTGTTTTCCTTCCTGCAACCTTTCATCAAAGTAACGACACCCCGAGATGTCGACATGCAATGGGTTTGGCAGAATAAATGCGGCGCTCGAATTTTCTGATTACGGTAACTTTCCATCACCAATATCACACCCGGCCTTTTTGCCAGGAAAGTTGGAGCTTTGAACATGATCATCAAGAACTAGAATCCCTGAACAAGAGCTCATAAAAGGACTTAGATTGAATGCGATAGGAATTTTAAGAAGCCTTTATTGATCACGAAGAAGGGGGTAAAGAAAGAAAACAGTCTTTCTGAAAAGGAAGTAATGATAGCCCTACCCCGTAGAAAGGAAACATCTCCTGACTCGAGAAAAGCCAGTAGGCAGACGGCCTTTGGTACACCATATTATTGTTGCGCCAGTGATCATGAGGAGGATATTGATGGCATTATATTAAGATAATATAGCTTTGATTCTAATTTACAGTATGAATGGCCGGTGTCTGGTGCTCAATGCTACAGGTTTCGGTTCCAAGTCCCATTCAATGGACGTTTGTAGTGGTTCGGCATCTCCCGGTCTCATATGACTGTAGAGACTTACAGATCCCAGTCAGATTTCTCACCCACTTCACCATTCCCAAACTGTATAGGGGCAACTCAGCTCTATTCACAGTGATGTGGTGTATTAGTATGAATGCCTAGGGCCTGAATGGACCGAGTGTCTAGTGCTCTGGTGCTCAGTGCCACATGTTTCTAGTTCGAGTCCCAGTGGGAACAATGGATGCTTATAGTGCTTCAAAGTCCACTTCAAAAACGTAGGTCCCGGTTTCATATGATTACAGAGTGTCACGGATCCCTGTCAAACTTCTCACCCCATCATCATTCCCAAACTATATAGGTGCAACTCAATTTTAGGCAGAGTGATGTGATGTGGTGTGGTAGTATAGTATGAATGCCTAAATTTATGATTAAGTTTTTATAATAATTAAAAAATACTTATCGATCATGATTATAACAATGCATATTTTAGATTTAAATAAAAATATATATTCTGAAACACAATTGTATTTGAAAATATATAAAATACTATTATTCTTATTCTGTACTTAAATATTTTATATCAATAACCGTATTTCACATTTATTGTCATTTTTAAATGATATATTTCACATCATTTAAATTTATGATGTAATAAATGTCAGCAAAGCAAATTTTGTCGACAGCATTATTGTCTAGCACACTAGACTGGAACCCTTCTGGAAAGGAGACAAATTGTTTCTTTCCTGCAACCTTTCATCAAAGTAACGATGCCCTAGATGTCGACATGCAATGGGTTTGGCGGAATAAATGCGTCGCTCGAATTTTCTGATTACGGGAACTTTCCATCACCAATATCACACCCGGCCTTTTACGACGAAAGTTGGAGCTTTGAACATGATCATCATGAACTATAGTCCGAACAAGAGCTCGTAAAGGACTTAGATTGAATGCGATAGGAATTTCAAGAAGCTTTTATTGATCACGAAGTAGGAGGTAAGGGAAGAAAAATTCACCCTTTTTCTGATACTTTGAAGTGCTGATATTTTGACCCCGTAAAAAGACAAATTTCTGTAGTTAAGACGGCCTCGGCCCGCCATTGGTTGTTGAGTTAGTTGATGATGATAATGATATTTATGGCAATATATTAAAGAATAAGCTTTGATTGAATGTAGAAATGAATGCCTGGGGCCTGAATGTCCGAGTGTCATGGCGCTCGTAATAAAAGGTTTCGAGTTCTAATGTCGTTCTGGATGTTTTATAGTGTTTCGGAATACCATTTTTTAAACGTTAACGTTATTGACTGAAGAGGTGAAACGTTATTATGAAGACGTCCCAAACGTTATTACTCAGAAGACGTAGTGGTGTAGCAGTAGTAGTAGTATGAATGCCAGGGCTTGGAGACTTAAAACGTTATTATGTGCCAAGTAATTCGTTATTATGAAGAAGTAAAACTTGTAGTGTTATTACTTTAAAAGTAGTATGACTTATACTAAAGAGGTACAAAGTTAGAAGATTAAAATTTGTCATTTAATTAGTAATATACACTCATGTCCATAAAGTTTAATGATAATGTGGTTCAGGCAAACTAAAGTAGTACAGAAGCAAAACAAATTTGACTTAAGGGAAGTTATTATACTAAATAAAAAAAGATTTAAATTATAAGATGCTATATTTTGACATAATTAATAAAAGTTTCGACTAATTTTACTTTGGAGCAAATTTAAAAAAAGAACCTATTTACAAAAAACAGTATAAAACATTTTTATATATAATGGTTAATTTATGAAAGTATGTCTTCAGGATGATGCATTTCACAGGCCTTACAACGCCTAGGCATGCTAAAAAATTATCAATTTAATCTTGGTGAATATTACCACTCATCAAGCAATGACTGGAACCCTTCTGGGAAGGAGAGGGCTGCAATTCGTTGGCCAAGCATATCCCACACATGCTCTATTAGATTCGAAGCCGGTGAGTATGTTAGCCAATCCATACGGGTTATCCTCAATGAAGGCATTCGTCTACAATGTTTGCACGGTGAGGACGGGCGTTGTTCCATAAACAAAAATTCAGCAACTATGGCGCCCCGAAACAAAGTACATGTTGTTCCAGAATGACATCCCGATAATGTGGCCTGTCATCGAACATTCTCGTAAAGGACTCAGTTCTGGAATGGATAGAATAATTCCTCCCCAAAGAGCCATACTGCACCACCGTAACGGTGTCGTTAAATGGGAAGTTTCTTTTCCCATTTACCTGGCGCTCTCCATATGAAGAATCTGGCGAGAATCAGACTGCAAACTAAACTGGACTTTTCTTAAATGCATTAAAGACCACTGTTGCGG
Source organism: Caerostris extrusa (assembly GCA_021605095.1). NCBI lineage: Eukaryota > Metazoa > Arthropoda > Arachnida > Araneae > Araneidae > Caerostris > Caerostris extrusa. The sequence goes on from BPLR01004605.1 coordinate 119,225, forward strand.
TGTCCACAATAATGCTCTCTACTACAAAGTTAATAAAGGCGAAATGTGTTGTGTAAGTGGAACTCATATTTAGGTCTACGAGCATATAGATCAATGTGCCCTAAGCGTCTATAACGGTCTATCTATTGATGCCGTACCGGTAGCTGAAGACAGTTGACAAACAGGTCTGATACCTGTGCTTAACGTTAACGTTTTTGGAAGTAACTGCTAAAACGTTATTATGAAGAGGGGAACCTGTGCTTATTACTGAAGTAGCATCATCTTTTAATCGTTACAAAGCCTGGAGATTAAAATTTGGCATTCAAATTAGTAATATACTTTATGGGTACGTCCAAATTCCAGTCATCTAAAAATAATTCTACTACGTAAAGATTATTATGAAATGCTTAAAACGTTATTATGAAGAAGGGATACGTTATTGAAGTAGTATGACTTATAGTAATGAAGCTTGTGAAAAGTTTTAGATTAAAATTTGCCATTTAATTAGTAATATATTTATTCACGCACAAACTGGATATCATCCTAAAAAGAGTATTTGCTACTAAACGTTATTATGAAGATTAAAACGTTATTATGAAGATGTGGAAAACGATTATTATGAAGTAGTATGACTTTTATTTTGGAGGTTCAAAGTTAGAAGATTAAAATTTGCCATTAAATTAGTAATATATTTATGTACGCACAAACTGGATATCATCCTAATAAAGAGTATTTGCGACTAATGTCGTTCTTCATTTATGCAAAAGCAATCAAATTACCTGGTTAACGTTAATGTTGTTATGAAGGGAGTGAAACGTTATTATGGAGTAGTACGACTTAAAGTAAAGAAGTACAAAGTTGAAAGCCTGGAATTTGTCATTGAATTAGAAATATATTTATTTAGGCAGAAATGGGTATCATAACTGGATATTTGTATATAATGAATTGGTAATCCATATTATTATCGTTCATACAGTATATTAAAATATTATTAAATAAAATATACTGAGGCTCAAACTTATTTATGGAAAAGTGTTACAAGATATTTATTTAATATGTGTCTCATGTAAAATGCTTTTCTTGAATTCTTCATAATGAATTATACTCTCTTTTCTTTTTTGGAATATAGTAATTTTTGAAAATTCTTTATTTTGAATTGTTATTTGTATTTATTAAGGTTTTTTTTTTGTTTAAGATTAATCATAAAATATTAATTAATGTAATCACAATGCTTTCACAATATATGATTTTGGTAAATATTAAAAAACATATAAATAACTCAGTAGAAAAGTGTCTCAATTACAAATACATTGTCTAATTAAAACATACTGGACGTGCAACAAATAGCTAGAGTTCTTTCTTAAAGTAAAACAACAAATGTGAATTAAAAAAAAAACAATTTTGCAACAAATTGATGCATCAAGGCAATAACTTATATTATATTATTGTATTTTAATTTATAAAATACTTTAGTAAAACAATAGCATTTAATAAACTTAATTTTTATTTTAATTTTTCAATAACAATATATGTATGCCGTATTGACTTAAAATATTATAATTAAAAAATTAAATACTATTTTAATTAAATATTTATTTTTAACTTAGCGTTTAACGAGAATTATGAGAAGTAGCTATCAGCCTTCTTTCAGGTCATCCTGCATATTACAATGTTATAATATAAACATTGTTACAATGCTATAATATGAGCATTGTTACAGTTTTATAATATAAACATTGTTACAATGTTATAATATAAACATTGTTGCAATGTTATAATATGAAAATTCTTACAATGTTATAGCCTATACATAAGAATATATTTTAATTTATTATTACGAGTAGATGTCGCCAATGATTTATCGAATGAAATATTGATATATTTTTTAATGCTTAAAAAGTATTCGTCCTTTAAATATAAAAACATAAGAACGTACAATGTATTACATGAATGAAAGTTGCTACTTTTTGTCACATGTTTATATTGTTGTTTAAGAAATTGAGCTGAGCAACATACGCAAGAATGAATCAGATGAGAACATCTTTCTTTTTTGACTTACTGGGCGAAAGAAGCCCGATAAAGAACTTAGATTCCCCGCATTTTTTTTTTTTTTTTTTTGGATAGTATTAAAGTAAAAGGAAAAATACAACTAATGGAAGATGAAATGGTTGTTTCATGTAAAGAAAAATAGCCATTAAAAATTTATTGCAGATCTAAAACGAGAGATGGATGATTTTTTTAGTTTGCAATTGCCATTACAGATTATAAAATAGGCAATTCCTTATTTTAAAGTAGCAAGTTTGAAAAATCAAAGTCGATAAAGAGTGTCTTCTATCATTACATTAAAATTGTTGGAAAATTGTAACAAAATAATTTTTTAGATTAATTCAAATTTCAACCTTTAAAGCAGTAGCAGAGAGTCAATCAGATAAAGTGGTAAATACACAAAAAAAAATAGAAGAAAGGAAATGTAAAAGGTGGAAATAGTATACTGCAAGAGTATATGAGAGAGTTTTTATTTTTTACATATAGTGTAATAATATAGTGGACAGAATCTAGATCAAATATTTTTCTAAACTTTTAGCAGCTCTCCATACGAACCATATTCACATGCAAATATTAAAGTACAAAATAAACAAATAATAATAAAATATTCAAATAATATCGCCTTTCAAAATAAAAAGTGCGAATAAAATTTAGAAATGAAATCGATAGTCAAAAACTAAGGTAATTTTTCTTGCATTCTCATATAATCAAATAAGATAGCTTAATTGCGTTAAATCACATCAGAATCTAGAATGGATTGATAATAGATGATAAAGAATTGATTGGATTGATCATGTATTTTTCAACAAACAATCAGAAGCATTCAGAATCACCCGGAATCATTTCAGAAACAATAAAACCATTCAGAAACACCAATTCAGTATGAAAATCAGGATACGACATCACAAACAAATTGAGGGAAGGCAAATGTCTTCAGTCAATGCACACATAATGAACAACATTTGAAAAGCTATTGAATTGTTTCTATTCTCTGTATATTTAAGGAATATGAATATGGCTAGAAGAAACCACTTACAGAATATTCAAGAAGCTTGAGGGAGAGCGTAGTGTGAAATGGTAGCAAAGAGCTTAGAATTCGCAAAAATATAGTTTCACAAGCTTTGAAAAGTTTATAAATAGTTGCACCTTTAAAATCGGCAAAGAAAAACAAAGCAATTACAAAGCCGATACAATATTTTTACAAGCGAAAAATGCCAACCAACGGGCAACATTGTTCAGCAGCTACACAAGAAAACTGGACGACAAAACGACTATAGTAATATGAAACGGGGCCTACAGCTTAAAATGGATTCCGAACCACTACTAAAATCAATGGCACAGCCAGGACTCTACCCCGAAACCTGTACTACGGAGCACCTGAGTGCTAGACCATTCAGACCTCCCAAAAAGATGACTTTGGGCTCAGCCGGGAATTTTTTTAGAAGTAAAGCTAAATGTAAAATGTTTGCTGTAATAATTACACGTCGAGAATAATTTTTGGAACAGGATAAGTTTTTTTTAAAACCGATCAATTAGTTTTTTTTTTACCATTTCGAAAACTTTTTGATTATATTTTAATTTTGTATTTTGTTAAATTGAAACTAATATGCTTCAATTTTTTTTAGCGTTTGTTTTTATTTTTCTATAAAGGTAATCAAGAATTTTCAGCAAAATTCAATTTTATTGATAATAAAGTAAACTAAAAAAAAAAAAATCCTAAACCAATAAGCGATTCCTAAAAATGACAAAAGGTATTGGAAGAAGTAAAAAAATCACCATTATATTCTGGTGCTCGCAAAAAAAAGAAAAAATTGAAGAAAGGATGCCACAAAAGCGAAAACAATGTTCACACTATTTTCACTCCACCTAATTCCTTTCAGATTTCCGGAGTTACAAAAAAGCAAAGATCTAAATTATACGAAAAGTAAGAAATAAAATAAAATACTTCTATAGCGAACCAACTTTCACAAGTTGACTGTCTGAGCAGCAGAAAGAGACAATTATCGAAAGGCTCAAAGGTCAAAAAACAAAGAGTCAGAGAAAAAAAGTTCTTCATCCACGCCAGAATCTAGAGACGTTCACGCCGTCTCTATTGCTTCACTTATCAGTTTTGCAGACGTGTCAAATGTCGCTTGATATCTGGATGATGACAGCACGATTCATTCAGAGAGGTAACAGAAAGTATGATCTGAAGAAATAGGGATACAGTTATTATATTTCATGTTAAAGCAATGATTAGAACGGGCAGATTTTTTTTTTTTCCGATTATCTATTTACCCCAAAGAAAATTTTTATATGGGAGTGTGGACATCAGTAATCTTTCATTAATCATCAGTAATGTATTTTATTACAATTATTGATATACATTTTTGTTATTAATTTGCCCTGAGATCTGGTAGATAAAATGTAATCCCATTGCAAAAAAAATTCTATTACATTTGTTATACGATGTGGACAACTATTAACAATAATTACTACTGTGGATAATAATAATTGGTAAACAATAGTTGTTACAATTGTAACTACTTTTGCTTCACAAATAAGTGACAGACGCATATTATAACTAATATATGAATGGTAATAATAATATTCATTCCTCCTTTCTACTATTATTCTTTCACATTTTTTTCAACCTATTAACATTTCTAGATTATTGTTTATTGGAACTATTTGCCTAATAAATTCTAGCAGTTTAAATAAAGTTTGATTAGGATTAAGATTCAAGATAATGTTCGAAAGTAAAAGGTGGATGTTTAATTTTGCGGAATAAATTTCACAGAAGGGAATACTTTCACGGAACACCGTGAGTTTTTTACAAGTAGTTTTTTTTATCTGTTCGAAATAATATTGTAGTTTATTTAAATTTATGACAGCACGATTCATTCAGAGAGGTAACGGAAATATGATCTACAGAAATACGGGATACAGTTATTATATGTGCTGTTAAAGCAAATCTTGGAAGGGATGATTTCTTTCCGATTCTCAATGTTCCCAAAGAAATTTTTATATGATAATCATTAATCAATCATTAGTACTTTTAATGTAGTTCATTATTATTATAGATATTAATTTTGTTATTAATTTTTCCCAGGTAGATAAAAGGTAATTCTACTGCAAAACAATTGTTATTACTTTTGTTACACAATAGGACTAACTGTTACCACTAATTACTATTATTGTTAAACAATAGTTGCTACTTTTTACTATTGTTTCACAAATAAGTGTCAGACGCATTGAATATAATTAATATATGGATGGTAACAAAAATATTTATTTATTCATTCACATTTTTTTTCAAATTTTTTCTAGATATTTTGCTTAATTGAAACTAGTTGATTAAATGAAATTAATGTTTTGAAAAAAAAAATTCTAAGTAAGTTAAATAACTTTTGATCAGGAATAAAATTCACGGTATTTTCCGAAAGCAAAATTTGGATGTTAAACTCTCGCAGAATAAATTTTCATTGGGAATAATTTCTTGGAACAGAGTGATTTTTTACACGTAATTTTGTTATGATTTCGAAATAACATTTTAGTTTATTTTAATATCATAACTTGCTAAATTAAAACAAATATGCTTCAACCTTTTCGCTTTTTACTTTTCTATAAAGGCAATCAAAAATATTCAGCTAAAAGGAGGTTTTAATGATGGTTAAGTAAACTAAAAAATAATCCTAAACTGATAAGCGATTACTGAAAATGACAAAAGGTTCTGAAAAAAATAAAAAAAAATCACCATTATTTTCTGTTGCTCACAAAAAAAAGGAAAAAAAAAAAAGAAAAGGAAGCCACAAAAGCGAAAACAATGTTTAACCCATTTTCACTCCACCTAATTCCTACCAGATTTCTGAGTAACAAAAAAAACCAAAGATCTAAACTATACGAAAAGTAAGAAATAAAAAAGCTACTTCTACAGCGGAACGACTTTCACAAGTTTGCTGTCTGGAGCTGCAGAAAAGAGACAATTATCGAAAGGCTGACACGTCAAAAGAAAGAGTCAAGAAAAAAAGGTTCTTCATCCACGCAAGAATCTAAAAACGTTCACGCCGCCTCTATTGCTTCACTTATCAGCGTTGCAGACGTGTCAAATGTCGCTTGATATCTGGATGATGACAGCACGATTCATTCAGAAAGGTAACGGAAATACGATCTGAAGAAATAGGGGATACAGTTATTATATTTCCTGTTAAAGCAACGCTTGGACAGGGCGATTTCTTTCTGATTCGGTTTTTTTTCCTAGAGACATTTTTTATGTGGTAGTAAGGACATCATCAATCATTTATTACAACTTTATAATGTATTTTATTACTATTATTGATATTAGTTTTGTCCTTTTAGATAAAATGTAATCCTACTGCAAAACAATACCTGCTACTTTTGTAACAAATTGAGAGTAACTATTGACAATACTTACGAATATTGTTAAACAATAGTTGTTGCAATTGTTACACATTTTGCTTCCCAAATAAGTGTCAGACGCTTTGAATCAAACTAATATATGATTGATAATAAAAATATTCCGTCATAAATGTAAAAGTTCTTCAGCTGAATAAATTACCGGGAATAGTTAATGGCATTTTTATGCTAACTATTACTATGATTTATTTTATATTAATAATAACAGGTATATTCAGCATCTGTGGAATGCTATATTTTTATATTTTGATAATTAATTAAGAAATTGGGGATAGAGTTATTATATTTCTTGTTAAAACAAGTGATTTCTTAAACAGGGTGATTTCTTTCCGATTCTCTTATTTTCCCAAAGAATTTTTTCTGGTAATCCTTTTATTAAACATTCATTAGTAACTTTAATGTATTTTATTACAATTATTGATATAATTTTTTTTTTTATTAATTTTGTCCGTGGTAAATAAAATGTAATCCTACTGCAAAACACTAGTTGATACTTTTGTTACACAACAATAGTAACAATTGACAATGCTTACTAATATTGTTAAACAATAGTTTGTTGCAATTGTTACTACTTTTGTTTCACAAATAAGTGCCAGACGCATTCAATATAACTAATATATGAATGGTAACAAAATATTAATTTATCCTTACGACTATTATTCTTTCACATTTTTAAACCTATTAACCTTTTGGTTTTTTGCTTATTGAAGCTAGTTACCTAAATAAAACAAATATTTCGAAAAATTTTAAGTAATATCGTTTGATTAGGAATAAGATTCAGGATATTTTTCGAAAGTAAAAGTGATGCAAAACTCTTCCAGAACAAATTTCACATGGAGAGTAATTTCTTGGAACAGCATGTATTTTTTTACAAGTTTTTTTTATCAGTCCGAAATAAGATTTCAGTTTATTTTAATTTCATTACTTGATAAATTAAAACAAAATACTGTAAAGGCAATCAAGAATTTTCAGAAAAATCCAGTTTTAATGATGATAAACTAAACAGAAAAAATAATCCTAAACTAATAATCGATTCCTAAAAATGACAAAAGGTATTGGAAGAAGTTAAAAAAAGTCACCATTATATACTAGTGCTAAAAAAAAAAAAAAATAATAATAATAAATGAAAGAAAAGAACGCCACAAAAGCTAAAACAATGTTCACCATTTTCATTCACGTAATTCCGTCCAGATTTCTCAGTAACAAAAAAATCAAAGATCTAAACTATACGAAAAGCGAGAAGTGAAAAACTACTTCTACAGCAAACCGACTTTCACAAGTTGGTTGTATGGAGCGGCAGCAAGAGACAATTATCGAAATACTAAAATGCCAAAAAGAAAGAGTCAAGAAAAAAAGTTCTTCATCCACGCCAGAATCCAGAAACATTCACGCCGTCTCTATTGCTTCCTTATCAGCATTGAAGACGTGTCAAATGTCGCTTGATATCTGGATGATGACAGCACGATTCATTCAGAAAGGTAATGGTATCTGAAGAAATAGGGAGGCAGTTATTATATTTCCTGTTAAAGCAACGCTTGGACCGGGGCGATTTTTTCCTGATTCTAGTATTCCCCCAAAGAAATTTTTTATATGGTAGTAATGGCATCAATAATCCTTTATTCGTAATTTTATTACAATTTTATGTATTTTATTACAATTATTGATATTAATTTTGTGCCAGGTAGATAAAATATAATCCTATTGCAAAGCAATTTTTTATTAATTTTGTTACACAATAGGACTAACTATTAACAATAATGACTACTATTGTACAACAATAGCTGTTATAATTGTTACTACATTTGTTTCACAGCTAAATGTCAGACGCATTGCATATAGGAAATTTATGAATGGTAACAAAAATATTCATTCATTCTTTCTACTATTATTCTTTCACATTTTCTTCAAACTATTAAACTTTCTAGATTTTTCCTTAATTGAAACTAGTTTATATAAAATAATTATTTTGGAAAAAAAAATTCTAAGTAGGTTAAATAATATTTGATTAGGAAGTTCTTAAGCAATAGTTGTTACAATTTGTTTTACAAATAAATATCAGTTGCGTTTAATATAACTAATATAAGAATGGTAACAAAATATATTCAGTCATCGTTTCTACTATTATTTTTTATATTTTTTTTCAACTTATTAACCTTTCTAGATCGCTTAATTGAAACTAGTAACTTTAAAAATATAAATATTGGCGATAAAAAAAATTATAACTAGGGTTAAATATCGTTTGATTAGGAATACGATTCAGGATATTTTTCGAAAGAAAAAGGTGGTTGTAGAACTCTTGCAGAACAAATTTTACATAGAATAATTTCTTGGAACGGCATGAGGTGTTTTAGAAGAACTTCTTTATCAGTTCAAAATAATATTTTTTAATTCATAATTTAATTTCATAGTTTAATTTAATCATAGTTCATAGTTTCATAGTTCATAGTTAATTTTAATTTCATAAATTAAATTAAAATATAAATACTTCAAATTTTTTCCCCGTTTTTCTTTGCTGTAAAAAGGTAAAAACGAATTTTCAGCCAAATTGAGTTTCAATGACGATAAATTAAACTAAAAATATTCCTAAACCAATAAGCGATTCCTAAAAGTGACAAATGCTATTGCGAAATGTAAAAAAACCCATTATATACTTCTTCTCACAAAAAGAAAAAAAAAATAAAGAAAGGAGACCACAAAAAGTGAAAACAATGTTCACCCCATTTTCACTCCACCTAATTTCCTCCAAGATTTCTCAGTAACATAAAACCAAAGATCTAAACTATACGAAAAGTAAGAAATAAAAAAAAAACTACTTACAGCGAACCAACTTTCACAAGTTGGGTGTCTGGAGCTGTAGAAAGAGACAATTATCGAAAGGCTGAAATATCAAAAAGAAAAGAGTCAAGAAAAAAGGTTCTTCATCCACGCAGGAATCTAGAGACTTTCGCGTCACCTCTATTGCTTCACTTATCAGCGTTGCAGACGTGTCAAATCTCGCTTGATATCTGGATGATGACAGCACGATTCATTCAGAAAGGTAACGGAAAATCTGAGTCTGAGAAATAGAGGATACAGTTATTATATTTCTATGTTAAAGCAACGCTTGAACGGACGATTTCTTTCCGATTCTAGTATTCCTTAAAGAAATTTTATATGGCAGTAAGAACATTATTAATTATTCATTGATATTGATATTAATTTTTATTATTAATTTTGTCCCTGTAAGATAGAATGTAATCCTATAGCAAAACATTTGTAACCACCATTGTTATACAATATGACTTAATGTTAACGATAATACTATTATTGTTATTTTTATTTGTTAAACAATAGTTGTAATTGTTACTAATTTTGTTTCACAAATATGCCAGGCATTGAATATAACTATTATATAAATGGTAACAGAAATATTCATACATCGTTTCTATTATACTTTCACATACTTTCAATCTATTAACCTTCAAGATTTTTTTCTTATTGAAACTAGTTGCCTGGAAAATAAAATAAATATTTTGGAAAAATATTCTAAGTAGGTTAAATAACGTCTAATTATGAATAAGATTCAGGATATTTTTCTAAAGTAAAGTTGGATGTAAAACTCATGCAGATCAAATTTCACACAGAGAATAATTTATTGGAACAGCATGAGTTTTTTTTTTTTTTTTACAAGTAGTTTTTTTTTTTTCGTCAGTTCGGAAAAATATTTAATTCTATTTTAATTTAATATTTTGTTAAATTAAAACAAATATGCTTCAACTGACTTTCGCGTTTTTATTTTTCTATAAGTAATCCAGAATTTTCAACCAAATTCAGTTTTAATAATAGTAAAGGAGCTAAAAATAACCCTAAACCAATAAGCGGTTCTTAAAATGACAAAAGGTATTGGAAGAAGTAAAAAAATATTGCTATTATATTCCGTTGCTCACAAAAAAGAAAAAAAGAAAGAAAGGATGCCACAAAAGCGAAAACTATATTCACCCATTTTCACTCCACCTAATTTCTACCTGATTTATGAGCAACAAAAACCCAAAGACCTAAACTATACGAAAAGTGAGAAATAAAAAACTACTCCTACAGCGAACCAACATTCACAAGTTGGCAGTTCAGAGCTGCAGAAAGAGACTATTATCGAAAGGCTGAAATGCCAAAAGAAAGAGTATAGAAAAAGAGTTCTTCATCCACGCAAGAATCCAGAGACGTTCACGCCGCCTCTATTGCTTCACTTATCAGTGTTGCAGAAGTGTCAAATGTCGCCGGATATCTGGATGATGACAGCTCGATTCATTCAGAAAGGTAACAGAAATATGATCTGAGAAATATGGGATACGGTTATTATATTTCCTGTGAAAGCAACGCTTGGAACGGGACGATCTCTTTCCGATTCTCTATTTTCCCCAAAAATGTTTTTGATGTGATAGTGAAGACATTATTAATCATTCATTAGAAATTTTAATAGTTTATTACAATTATTGTATTTATTTTTTAATAATTTTGTCCCTTGTAGATAAATGTAATCATATTGCAAAAACAATTGTTATTACTTTTATTACATAGTAGGACAAGCAAGCTATTAACAATAATTACATTAATGTTAAAAAAAAAATTATTGTTAAACAAATGTTAGTTACAACAGTAGTTACTCTTATTGTGTTCCAAAAAAGTAGCAACCCTTGTTTTGCAATATAATTACATTTTATCTACCGGGGGACAAAATAAATAACAATTGTAATAAAACCAATAATTGTAATAAAATAAGTTACTAATGAATGATTAATGATGTTCTTACTAGCATATTAAAAAATTTCTTTTTAAGGAAATAGAGAATCGGGAAACAAATCACCCCGTCCCAAGAGTTGCTTTAACAAGAAATATAATAACTGTATCCCCTATTTCTTCAGATCATATTTCCGTTGCACTCTCTGAATGAATCGTGCTGTCATCATCCAGATATCAAGGAATTTTTGACACGTCTGCAACACTGATAAGTGAAGCAAATAGAGGCGGCGTGAACGTGTTTGGATTCTTGTGTGTATATAGAAATAGTATTTTTTTATTATCTCCGACTCTTTCTTTTGACATTTCAGCCTTTCGATAATTGTCTCTTTCTGCAGTTATACAGACAGCCAACTTTGAAAGTTGGTTGGCAGTAGAAGTAGTTTTTTATTTCTACTTTTCGTATAGTTTAGATCTTTGGTTTTTTGTTACTGAGAAATTTGGAAGGAATTAGGTGGAGTGAAAAGGTGAACATTGTTTTCGCTTTTATGCAATATTTTCTTTTTTTGCGAAGCAGTAGAAGAGAATATAACGGTAATTTTTTTCACTTTTTCCAGTATCCTTTGTCACTTTTAGAATCGCTTATTGGTTTAGGATTATTTTTTCCAACTTACTTTTACCGTCAGTAAACTGTGTTCTTTTGAAATTTTTGATTACCTTTACAGAAAGATGCTAGAAAAAACTATTTCTGTTTTTAATTTAGAAGTTATTAAATTAAAAAAAAAAATAGAATATTATTTCTAACTGATTAAAAAAACTACTTGTAAAAATAAAATCCTGCTCTCCAAGAAATTATTATCTATGTGAAATTTGTTGTGCAAGCGTTTTTACATCCACCTTTTAGTTTCGAGTAATATCCTGAATTCTATTCCTAATCAAATGATACTACTTAGAATTTTTAAAAAATATTTCTTTTTTTAGACGACTAGTTTCAATAAGCAAAAAATCTAGAATATTAGTAGGTTGAAAAAATGCGAAAGAATAATAAATAGTAGAAAGTATGAATGAATATTTTTGTTACCATTCAGTTACAGATTCAATGCGTCTGAAACTTATTTGTGAAACAAAAAGTAATAACAATTGTAACCACAATAGTTACTACTGCTATTAAACAATAGTTGTTGCAATCGTTGTTACTTTTGTTTCGGAAATAAGTATCAGGCGCATTGAATCAAACTAATATGTGAATGATAACAAAAATATTAACTATGAAATATAAAAGATGCTCAACAGTATAAATTGCTGGAATATTTAGTGGAATTATTATCAGTTACATTATTACTATCTATGATGTATTTTTATATTAAAACTTAGGTATGGTCGGTATCCCAGTGAAATGATATTTGTTTATACTTTTTCATGAATTTCTTAATAAACAAGGTATACAGTTACGAAATTTATTACAGCAACGTTTGGACCGGGGCGATTTCTTTCTTGTTTTTCCAACTATATTTTTTATATGAAAGCGAACACATCATTTACAATTCATTAGTAGCTTTAATGTATTTTATTACAGATATAGATATTAATTTTTTTTTTATTAATTTTGTCCGTTCTATATAAAATGTAATAATACTTGAAAACAATAGTTTACTACAATTTTTGTTTCCAAAATAAGTGCAGAGGCATTGAATATAACTAGCATATGAAATATAACAATATAATATTTAATATGTTTTAACTTCTTTATCTTACTAAATTAAAACAAATATACTTAAAAGTTTTTCGCGTTTTTCTTTTCTGTAAATGTAATCAAGAATTTTCAGTGAATTGGGGTTTTAATGATGGTAAGATAAAAAAAAAATAATCCTTAAGCAATAAGCGATTTTTCAAAAATGACAAAAAAGGCATTGGAAGAATTAAAAATATTCACCATTATATTTCTACTGCTCGAAAAAGGGAAAAAAGAAACAGAAAGAAAGTGAATACCACCAAAGCTTGAAAACAATGTTCACCCCATTTTCGCTCCACCAATTTCCTTCCAGATTTCTCAGAAACAAAAAAACAAAAAGATGTAAACTTGTAAACTATACGAAAAGTAAGAAATAAAAAACTTAATTCTATAGCGAAACTAACTTTCACAAGTTGGCTGTCTGGAGCTGCAGAAAGAGACAATTATCGCAAGGCTGAGATGTCAAAAGAAAGTGTCAAGGAAAAGTTCTTCATCCACCAAGAATCCAGAAACGTTCACGCCGCCTCTATTGCTTCACTTATCAGCGTTTGCAGACGTGTCAAAATGTCGCTTGATATCTGGATGATGACAGCACGATTCATTCTGAAAGGTAACGGAAATACGATCTGTAGAAATAGGGGATTCAGTTATTATATTTTCCTGTTGAAAGCAGAAAAACGCGCTTTGAGACGAGTGCACAACTTTCCGATTCTCTTATTTTCCCAATAAATTTTTATGATAGTGAAAGACATCATTAATAACTCATTAGTAATTTTAATAATATATTTTATTCTAATTACTGATATTAATTTTTGTCATTAATTTTGAACCCGGTAGATAAAATGTAATCCTATTTCAAAATTGTTATTACCTTTGTTACACAATAGAGTTTGACATATGGACAATAATTACTATTATGTGTTAAAGTTAGCCAACAGTTGTTACAATTCTTTTCGTTCCCCCAAATAAGTGTTAGAAGCATTGAATATATAATTAATATATGAACTTGGTAACAAAAAAATATTCATTCATAATTTCTACTATTATTATTTCACATTTTTTCCAACATATTAATATTTATAGATTTCTCCTGCCAATTGAAATATATTTCTGTTAAAGCAAACGCTGACAGGAACGATTTCTTCCGATTCTATATTTTCTCAAATAAATTTTTTTTGGTAGTGGTGACATCAATAATATTCGTTATAATTTTTATCAATGTATTTTATGTTTGCTAATATGCCGATATGAAATTCCTTAAGTTCTGGGATAGATAAAAGGAAACCACTAATTAATACCAACACTACCAAATTACTTGTGTTACATAATAATATTAACTATTAACAATAATCATTAATTGCTGAAAATAGTTGTGCCACATTGTCAATAGCTTTCTTGTTTCACAAACAAAGTGTGAGACGCAATTATGAATATAACTAATATTCGAATAGTGGACTCCAGAACAGCTCCACATCCATTCCTCCACTATTATTCCTTCTTCAGCGTTTTTTCAATCAATTAGTCTTTCTAAACTCTTGTTTTATTGAACCAGTTAAACAACAAACAAATTATTTTGACAAATTAGTAGGTTAAACAATTGATTAGGAGTAATAAACAAGTCTGAAAAGAATATTTTTCGGAAAAGAAAAAAGGTGAAGCAAGTTCCTTGCAAGAACAAATTTCAACACGTAAATGTAATTTTCTTGAAATTCATTTTTTATACAACTAGCTTTTTATAAGTTAGAAATAATATTTGAATTTATTTGAATTTTCTTTTTCTAAATTAAAAACACAAATACTTCATTTTTTTCTTGTTTTTCTTTTTCTTGTAAAGGTAAATTCGCTAGAATTTTCAGCCAAGTTCAATTTTTGATGATCGTATAAAACTAAAAAATAATCCTAAATGACAAAAGCTTCATAATGAAAACGGGAAAATCCTCGTTATACACTGCTGCTCGCAGAAAAGGAAAAATAAAGAAAGAAAAGATAATACAAAAAGCGTGAAAACAATGTAAAACTACTCCATTTTCACTCCACCTAATTCCTTCCAGATTTCCCAGTAACAAAAACCAAAGATCTTAAACTATACAAAAAGTAAGAAATAAAACTACTGAGGTGAACCAACTTTCACAAGTTGGCTTTCTGTGAGCTGCAGAAAGAGATAATTATCGAAAGGCTTGAAATGTCAAAAGAAGAGTCGAGATGTGGTAAATAGTTTTTTATACACGCAAGAATCTAGAGACGTTCACGCCGTCTCTATTGTTTTCACTTATCAGCGTTGTACGTGTCAAATGTCGCTTGATATCTGGATGATGACATCACGTGATTCATTCAGAGAGGTAACGGAAATATGATCTGAAATAGGGGATACTTATTAAATTTCTGTTAAAGCAACTCCCTCGTAGAATAGAACTAATTTTCTTTTCCTCGACTTATTTTCCCAAAAGAAATTTTTAAGTATGATAGTGAGGAGATGGTTAATCCTTCATTAGTTTAATTTATTTATTACACCCTATTGATATCAATTTTGTCTAAAGGTAGATGTAAAAATGTAATCCTACCGTAAAGCAATAGTTACGACTTTTATTGCTAGATTAACTATTAACAGTAATTATTACTATTGTTAATAATAGTTGTTAAAAAATAGTTTTCAATAATTGTTATTACATTTGTTTCCACAAATAAATGTCAGACGCAAGTTATAACTAATGCATGAATTCCAAAAAATAATCCATACATTAATGCTTTCTACTATTATTCTCTCACATTTTACAACCTATTAACATTTCTAGATTTTTGCTTAATTGAAACTAGTTGGTTATATAAAATTAATGTTTTGGAAAACAAATTCCTAAATGAGTTAAACAGCTGCTTGATTAAAAATAAAATTCAGATATAATCTCTTCGACAGTAAAAGGTGGATGTAAACCTTGAAGAAATAAGATCACATATAGAATAATTCAAGTTGTAAAAATTAGTTTTCTTGCCGCCAAATAGTTTGGCTATCAGTTTGAAATAGTTTAGTTTATTTTAATTTCATAACTTGCTAAGAATTTAAACACAAATAGCCATCATCCTTATAGCGTTTTTCGCTCTTTCTATAACGGTAGTCAAGACTTTTCAGCCATATCCAGTTTCAATGGACGGTAGTACAATTAAAAAATAATCCTAAACCAATCACAGCGATTCCTACAAATGACAAAAGGCATTTGAAAAAAGTAAAAAGATTCGCTGCTATGGTACTGCTGCTCACAAATAAAGACGAAAACAGAAGAAAGTAAAGAGAAAGGATGCCGCATAAAAGCGAAAAAACAAATGAATCACCATTTTCACTACCACACTACTCCTCCAGAGTTTCTCAGTAACAAAATCCCACAGATCTGAAAACTATAATGAAAAAGTATGAGAAATAAAAAACCACCCACTTACAGCGAAACCAACTTTCACAAGTTGGCTGTCTGGAAGCGGCAGGAAAGAGACAATTATCGAAAGGCTGAAATGTCAAAAGAAAGAGTCGAGAAAAAAAGTTCTTCATCCACGCAAAGAATCTCAGAGACGTTCACGCCGTCTCTATTGCTTCACTTATCAGCGTTGCAGACGTCGTCAAATGTCGCTTGATATCTGGATGATGACAGCACGATTCATTCAGAAAGGTAACAGAAATAGGATCTGGAGAAATAGGTGATACAGTTATTAGAATTTCATGTTAAAGCAATGCTTGGGAAGGGACGAATTCTTTTCCAATTCTCTATTTTGCCAAATAATTTTTTCTGATA